>JAODAL010044468.1:0-32853 GCA_025379985.1 Phyllomedusa bahiana | reverse complement strand
TAACCCCCATCGGAATGATGGGGTTCGTCTTTACATTGTCAAGGTACAGTAAATTTTTATGATCTTTTAGAACTGTCACATTATGCCTGGCACCCTCCAGAAAGTGTCTCCACTTTTTGAAAGCCCATTTGATGGCCAGCACTTTCCTGTTACCAATATACCAATATAGTTAGTCTCAGCGGTGGAGAATTTTCTGGAGAAGAAAGTAACAGGACGAAGGTTGCTAAAAGGCTCAGCTGCCTGAGACAGGATGGCCTCTACACCTTTCTCAAAGTCATCCACCTCACGACAATAGGCTGTTCTCGGTTAGGGTGGGACAGGACAGGTACAGAAGTAAAACTTTTTTTCAAGGTGAAAAATGCTTGTTCCGCCTTGGGTGTCCAGGAGGTGGGGTCAGCCCCTTTTTTAGTGAGATCAGTTAGGGGTTTAACAATCAAAGAAAAGTTCTTAATGAATTTACGATAATAGTTAGCAAAACCTAAAAAACATTGATTTCTATTAAGGTAGTAGGTCTTATCCACTCTACGATGGCAGAAACTTTTTGTGGATCCATACTTATAGAATCAGCACCAAGTACGAATCCCAGGAACCCAATCTCCTGGACTCCAAATTGACACTTGGACAGTTTGGCATATAAATGCTACTGGCACAACCTGGAGAGGACCTCTCTCACATGATCCTGATGGAAGTCCCAATCCGGGAAAAAAAATGAGGACGTCATCCAGGTATAGAACAAGAAAACGGCCCAAAAGATCTCTGAAAATATCATTAACAAAGCGTTGGACGATGGCAGGGGCATTAAAAAGACCAAAAGGCATAACAAGGTATTCAAAGTGCCCCTCAGGTGTATTAAAGGCCGTCTTCAATTTGTCACCCTCTCTGATCCGGATCAGGTTGCACACCCAACGGAGATCAGTTTTGGACAACCACCGAGCACCCACAACCTGGTTAAATAAATCCGGGATCAGAGGGAGTGGATGCTGATCCTTTATAGTAATTTTATTAAGCTCCCTGTAGTCAATACAAGGACAAAGACCTCCGTCTTTTTTCTCAACAAAGAAACAACCAGCACCCACCGGCGAGATAAATGGTTATATGTGACCCTTTTCAAAGCTTTCCTTAATATACTGACACATAGACTCTCATTCCGGGGCGGATAGGTTGAAAATGCGACCTTTAGGGAGCTTTGCCCCCGGAATGAGGTCTGTAGCACAATCATACGGCCGACGCGGAGGAAGACTATTCGCGATGGCCTCAGCAAAGACGACTTCAAAATCAGAGATAAATTCAGGAATATCGTGATGACTATTTATAGAGCACACCAAGGACTGAACACTCTTCACATGAGAATCACATGAACCACTCAGTTGTCCTCCAGTCGAATACAGGATTATGGTGGCAGAGCCATGGCAAGCCCAGAATAATGTCTGCAGTGAGTCTTTCCATGACAAAAAATGAAAGTTGTTCCGTATGCAAGCATCCAACATTAAAGTGATTTCTATAGTACGGTATTTTATTCTTCCCTCAGTTAGGTGGGTAGAATCTGCACCTGAAACTGAGCAGGGAGAACAAAACGGAAATAACTCTAAACCTAGGGCTTGAGCCACTGCCATACTAATGAAACTAACAGCAGCTCCTGAGTCAATCATGGCTTGGCAAACAAATCTCTTGGAACCAGAAATCAAGGTTACAGGCAAAGAAAACTTATTATCCAAGTTAGGAGGTACCTGTACACCTGAGTTATCCTCCTGGAAATCACTCAGGCATTTGGCGTTTCCCCACGGTGACTTAGGCCTGGTTGGGCAGCCTCTCAGAACATGGCCAGGTTTCCCACAATAAAGGCACAGGGCATTCTCCAATTGATGTCTCCTCCTGATGGCCGCAGATGTAGAGCCCAACACCATTGGTCCTTCTCCAAAATCCCAAGAGGAAGAAGGTAAGGGAGATGGGAAAGGAGATTTTTTAGAGACAGCAGAAAGAGGTTTGACAGGAGAGCCTGGCTTGAGCTGAATAGTCAGTCCCCCTTGCTTCTACCTGCATCTTTCTCTTAGTCTTCTGTCAATGGATACAGTCAAAGTCATAAAGTCACCTAAGGTCTCAAGGATGGGATGGCTGACCAAAACATCCTTCACGGCATCAGACAACACTTGTCTGAAGAGGGTCTTAAGGGGCTGGTATGACCACCCAGTTACCGAGCTCCATTGGTGGAATTCAGAACAGTAGTCCTCAGCCATGCGGCGTCCCTGCTGAATGGATAACAAATGAGTTTCCGCCAATGCCACATGGTTCGGATAATGATAAATATGGCCCAAAACCCCCAAAAATCTGTCAACAGATCTGCACTCCGGGGCCTCAGGAGGCATACTTAATGCCCAATCCTGAGGTTGGCCCTGGAGGAGAGACACAACCATAGCTACTTTCTCAGCCTCAGAGAAAAAATGATTAAACCGGAAAAATAGACAAGACTCCCTGAAGGTTCGGAATCTATCAGGGTTACCGTCAAAGCGATAAGGAAGCATCATTTTAGGTTTGTGCTGGATGCTTTGACCCACGAACCCAGGAGCAGGTAAGGACGCTGATGGGATGGCTAGTTCAGGCGCCGAGGTCGTCATAGAATCCAGCCATTGCGAAATTTGATTCATAAGCCCCGCCATGCCCTGGGTTGGGTTGTCAACTCGTCCAGGCGGTCAGTGACCAACAAGTCGGTGCTCATATTGAACCGCCGGGAGAGTGGATTGGGGTATGGACCTGCTATAATGTGAGGGACTGGTCAGGGGCTTACAAGGAGACACAACAGAGTGAGGCCCTGACGCTGGTCCCACCACTGTCCCTGCCTTTTGGGTGTCCCCGACTCCTTAATAGCTCGGCCCCAACCAGAAGACTGAGAACTGCACTAACCTACGTGAAACACAAGACTAACAGGAGCACAATAAGGAAGAGTCAGGCAAGCAAAGTTGGCAACTATCGGGAGACACAGCACCAAATCGGGAGACGGAAGAATAAATGGAATCCTAGCCAAGTCAAATAACAGAAGAGGCAAAACAGAGAACAGGCAAACTATACACAGAGAAAATGGACCGTATAGCTGGAAGGAAGAAAAGCAAATAAAGCCTTATATAGGGAACTAGAGAAAGTAGAACTGAGGTGATAGGTAGAAAGAACACAAAACCAGGGAAACAAGACTGTCAATCAAAGAGGAAACAGGTTAACTAACGATGTGCTGGAGGATTCCTGGCCATGGGCATTGGCCAGGAATCCTTAAGTATACTGAGCAGAAAACCAAGTTCACACTAGAAAACAGAATCATGGCTGACGCCGCGGTTGTGGTCGGCGTGGCCGTGGCCGGCGATCAGAGTCAGACACAGGGGTTCTGCCAGGCGCAATCATGATAGCCCTCTGCCGGTCTGTAGCTTTGTTGTTCCCAATGTCTGCTGCTTGACCTTGTTGTAATGTAAAATTTTAAGGATGGAGGCAACATGACGCTCACTGTATCCCTCTGCTAGTAAAGAAAGAATTGAGCCCTTCTTTTCCTCACTCAAGACTTTTCTTTTTAACTCCTTTGGCATGGTAAAAGTTATTTTTTCATTCAAATTCCTTTTGGCCTATTCCTAACACTTGTATTGCCATCCAGTTTGTCCTATTGCAAGAGGATTGTGAAGACCACAGCAGTGTTTTTTAAACAATCATAAGATTTGATTCAGGTGATCACCTAATAAGAATCACATAAAAATAAAACTGTCAAATAGATTATGCCCTCCTTGATGAGGGAAGCACAAGCTTGTGTCAGACCTGCTGTTCCCAGCACTGTGCCCCTTATTCTGTAAGATGCTGTCGTTTTAGAGTATTTACCCCTCAAATCTTATTCATGGGTAGGTGTTAGCTCCGCCCACCAAAGACTAGCCCCACCCACTGACAGTTATTAACATGTTTCTATCTATTCAAAGTGATAGGTTTGTCAGTTGAGGTGGGCAGGGCTAGCCTCAGATGGGCGGGGTTTGAAAAAAACTGACACTCTGAATGACGCTTCGATTGACTCTTCTGGCTGAAAACTGCAGATTTGAGCATTAAATACACGAAAACTACAGCATCTTAAAGAATAAGGCACACAGCGCTGGAAACAGCATGTCTGACACTACCTTGTTCTGTCCTCAGCCAGGGGGGCAAAAACTATGTGACAGGTTCTCTGTAAGTAGAATGAGATGTACTTTGTTTGGAATTCAACTGACACTGGAATGGAATGGCTGTCAGACATGTAGAGATGCTGATTTTTACAAAACTGTGCAGTGGTCTCTTAATTTTTTCCAGAGCTGTATATACTATGTAAGAAGCATTAATGATACACAACATAATAACAGATAAGTAACCTATTATCCAATGATTATTACAACCACATTATTATAAGAATACCTTAAAACTCAGGTTTTCATTCATGCCGGCTGGGACCAACGTATTCATAGTGTGAATCCACTGAGCCTCCTGTTGTAAGAGGTGTATCTCAAACACTTGTCCCTCCTTCCCCTTAACCTCTTCCAAGATACACCAGTGCAGTTCCGTAACGTTATGATTAAACTCCAACAAATGCCTAGCTATCTACACAGCTCTCACAAAATTTCTTTTTTTTGTTCTTTATTTTCCTCTGTAGCCTGATTATTTTTTGCTAATCTAATGTTAGATCGATGTTCATTTAGTCAAGCTTTTATACTGCGTGCAGTTTGTCCAATATATCCCCTACTGCACGGACACTTAAGCATATACACAACCCCTTTTGTGTCTCAAGTAAAGGAGCCTTTGTCAAATATCTTTTTACTGTTTATTGGATGCAATACAAATTGACCCCTAATGATTGAATTACAGCATTTACAATTGAGACGGGAATGTCCCCTTACGTTGGGGATTCAAAAAGGTATATTTTTTAACGTGTTTCATACCTATATCGCTAGTCATAATTTGACTCCCGATAGTACATCCCTTCCTATTTATAAAGTATGGTGGATTTTTAAATAAATTCCCATATTTCGAATCTCTGACCAAAATGTGCCAATGTTACCTAATCACTCTTTTTATCATCATACTGTGTACATCATGTGTACTCACAAAGGCCATTCTTTCTCCCTTATCTTTCTTCCGTTGAGCATGTAATAATTGTCTATGATCTTTTCTCCCTACTTCAGAAGCTATATCTTCCATAGTCTTCCTATTGTAGCCTCTAGCCACATACCGTATATACTCGAGTATAAGCCGACCCGAGTATAAGCCGAGGTACCTACTTTTGCCACAAAAAACGGGAAAGCTTATTGACTCGAGTATAAGCCCAGGGTGGAAAATGCAGCGGCTACTGGTAAATATCAAAAATAAAAATGGATACCAAAAAATATTACATAGGCAGTTTAATGTCCCCCATAGGCAGATATATGTCCCCCATAGGCAGGTATAGGCAGGTTTATGTCCCCCATAGGCAGTTATAGGCAGGTTTATGTCCCCAATAGGCAGTTATAGGCAGGTTTATTTCCCCCATAGGCAGTTATATGTCCTTATAGGCAGGCAATAGGGAGGTTATAGGCAGGTATATGTTCTAATAGGTAGGGTATAGGCAGGTATAGGCTGGGTATAGGCTGGGTATAGGCTAGGTATAGGCTGGTATAAGTAGGGTATAGGCTAGGTATTGGCAGGTATAGGCTAGTATAGGCTGGGTATAGGCTGGGTATAGGTAGGGTATAGGCTAGGTATAGGCTGGGTATAGGCTAGGTATTGGCTGGTAATAGGCAGGTATAGTCTGGTATAGGCTAGGGATAGGCAGGTAATAGGCAGGTATAGGCTAGGTATAGGCAGGTAATAGGCAGGTATAGGCTGGTATAGTCAGCTATAGGCTGGTATAGGCAGGTATAGGCTAGGTATAGGCAGGTAATAGTCAGGTATAGTCAGGTATAGTCAGGTATAGGCTGGTATAGGCAGGTATAGGCTAGGTATAGTCAGGTAATAAAAAAACAAAAAAACAAACACCTGACTCCCTCGCCGCTCCGCCTCCTCGCCGTCTGGCCTCCCGCGCGCTCTCCTGCATCTTCTCGGCACAGGCGGGTGATGTCATCAGGCCGCACAAGCAGCGTGATGACAAACGCTGCCTGTGCCGGAAACTCCGGGCGGCCGCGAGTCTGCTTGCGGCCGTCCGGAGTCCACTGCGGCGCAGGGAGCGCTCGCTCTTTGCCCCGCAGTGGTATCTTCCCCTCTATGCGCTCCGGAGGAGTCGCATATAGGGGAAGAGATCGGCGACAGCGACGAGCCACGGAAGTGCCCGTCGCTGTTGGCCGTGCTCGGGATTCTGCTATATGCGCTCCATGAAGAGTCGCATGTAGCCCATGTCCCTGCTGGGCACGGGCCATCGCAGCGCCCGAGCGCCGACAGTGACTTGAGTATAAGCCGAGGTAGAGTTTTTCAGCTCATTTTTTGGGCTGAAAAACTCGGCTTATACTCGAGTATATACGGTATTTATTTATCAATTTAGTACTTTGTTCAATATATAGTTGGTCAGTGGAACAGATCCTCCTGGCTCTAGTGAAATGTCCTATCGGAATACCCTTGAAGGTTTGAGGAGCATGATAGCTTTTTTAATGTACCACCTTATTATTTTCTGCTGGTTTGGTAAATAAATTAGTACAAATTTCTGCATTTACTCTCCTAACTTCAACTTCCAGATAGTGGACAGCATCTTTGTCTATCATAGTTACATAGTTATTATAGTACATAGTTACTGCCATCAAATCTGAACGAATTATGGAATCAGAATAAACCTTACCTGGTTTAGGTCAATTAGGCATCTTTATTAATTTCTGCAAAGTCAAAAGTTTACATACACTAGGATTACTATGCCTTTAAACAAAGTGGGACAGCCCATATGATGATGTCATGTCTTTAGAATCATCTGACTTATTGGCAACATCTGAGTTAATTAGAGATACACCTGTGGATGTATTTTAAATCACATCAGAAAACACTGCTTCTGTGTGTTACATCATGGGAAAGTCTAAATACATCAGTCAATATATCAGGAAGAGAATTGTGGACTTGCACAAGTCTGGATCATCATTGGGTGGAATTTCCAGATACCTGAAGGTGCTTCGTTCATCTTTAAAAACAATTATACGCAAGTACAAACGAGATGGGAATGTCCAGCCATCATGCTGTGAAGGAAGGAGTAGGGTTCTGTGTCTCAGAGATTAACATGCCTTTGGTACAGCATGTGCATATCAACACAAAAACAAAAGCAAAAGACCTTGTGAAGATGCTGGTGGAAACTGGTAAGATTGTGTCATTATCCACAGTGAAACGAGTACTGTATCAACATGGGCTGAAAGACCACTCTGCTAGGAATAAGCCATTACTACAAAAGAAGCATATAAAAGCCATATTAATATATGCAAATGCACACAGGCACAAAGACCTACATTTTGGAGACATGTCCTGTGGTCTGACAAAAGGGAGAAGCTTGGAAGCTTAAGAACACCATCCCAACTTTGAAACACGGGGTGGTAGCATCATGTTGTGAGGTTGTTTTGCTGCAGGTGGGACTGGTGCAATTCACAAAATAGATGGCATCATGAGGAAAGAAGATTATGTGGCAATACTGAAGCAAGACATCAGCCAGGAAGCAAAAGCTTGGGCGGAAATGGGTCTTCCAAATGGACAATGGCCTGAAGTATATTGTCAAACTGGTTACAAAATGGCTCAAGGATAACCAAGTCAATGTTTTGGAGTGGCCATCACAAAGCCCTAATCTCAATTCTATTGAAAATTTATGGGAAAAGCCAGGGCGTAACTAGAGAAGCCTGGGCCCCATAGCATACTTTTCGATGGGGCCCTCCCTTTTCCCCTCACTGACCATGAATATTTACTGGGACCTCTTAAGTCATGGACCGGATTATACTGCCAGAACTTAGTCACAAATTACCCCCACATAGTGACTGAATAATACCCCTATACTACTACTAAATAAAGATCAGAATACAAAGACCAATATTACCCCCATATAGTGACCATATAGTGGTAGATACGTGTACACATACTCTGCAGACATATAAGTGATTACAGTGCAGTTACATCCTGTGACTCACAGGTGATGTTTCTCTGACAAGTCGTTGACTTTCCCTTTTCTTCTCCATCCAGTCTAGACCTCCATGATGACTTCTCCCATCCACCACTCATCCCTGCAGATTTGGACATAAATATATTAGAACCCTCACTTTTCCAGCACCTCATTCCCTGCCCCCCACCTCTGTACAAACTCCCAAGAGGTGACAGAGGCCATAGCTTAGAGGTCCAGTCTCATGCAGGGGAGGAACAGAGGATTCACCCCCTGGAAATTGTGTTACAACTATGGCCTGTAGCCCTCAGAATCATGTTACCAGGTAGACTCCTATTAGATAGGTTGGTAGGCCCTACGTAGGAAAGTTGGTAGGCTCCAGGTAGGTAGGTAGACAGTAGTTTTCCCCAGTTAGGTAGGCAGACTGGTCCTAAGTAGGCAGGCAGTAGTTAGGCAGGTCTTAGGTAGGTAGGTTACAGGTACGTAGGTAGATTGGTCCTAGGTAGTTGGGCCCCAGTTAGGTAGGCAGTCTCCAGGTAGGTAGGTAGGCTGTAGGTAGGCCCCAGGCAGCCAAGTAGGCAGTAGGTGGGCTCCAGGTAGCTAGGCTATAGGTGGGGCCCACATAGGTAGGTAGGTAAATAGGCTGTAGGGGCCTCAAATAGTCAGGCAGGCTTTGGGTAGGGTATAAGGGCTATTTATATATATATATATATATATATATATATATAGGCAGAGTTATAGGGGCCATATAGATAGGCAGGCAGGGATGCAGATGCAGAGAGCATATAGGGGCCATATATATAGAGAGGCAAGCAAGGTTATAGGGGCCATATATATAGATAGGCAGGCAGGCAAGGTTATAGGGGACATATAGGTAGGCAGGAAGGGTTATAGGGGACACATAGGAGCCATATATATATAGATGAACAGGCATATGTATAGGGGCCATATATACAAATAGGCAGTAATGGTTAGAGGGGACATATAACGGCCATATATAAAGCTAGGCAGGCAGGGTTATAGGGGACATATAGGTGTCATATATACATATAGGCACAGTGTCTGACTGGGGTGCCTAGCGCCCACCAGAGGAGTTTATTTTTCCCCGCTGACTCCGCCACCTGTATGGTGCCCAGCCTGGTCTCGCTTCAACTTAAACAGACTGATATGATGACATCATCACACTAATCTGCAGGGGCGTTACTAGGGTCCTAAAACATTCAGGGCACGGGCCCTTTGTTAGCTGCGAGTGTAAGGATCAGCCGCTGTCCGCTACGCATAGAGTGGGCTCAGCGTGTGAGCCCACTTTATACATCCTTCATGCCATTTAGATGTTCAGGGACATCCATATGCATTAAGGGGTTAATTAAACTTCCAGCAGCAGAGACTCTGCTCTTGACTCCCTTACTGATGGTCTCCGACCACATACCCCATCCTCTCAGCCCACGGCCTACAGCATTGTCTCACTCCCACCTCCTGCTGAATTCAAAATATAGGTTGCACCCTCATTTTCTTCCCAAATTTGGGGGCACAAAAGTGCCTCTTATAGTCTGAAAAATATGCTATATGTTGTGATGTAGTTTAACTCCTAAATGACACAGCTGTTTTCCTTTTTGTTTCTTCTTTTTTCATCTATAACTCTTTTTTTTCCTTTTATGGTGATAGAGCTGTGTAAAGGCTTATTTTGTGCAGGATGAGCAGACATTTTTACTGGTACCATTTTGGACTATATATGTTTTTTCTGATCACCTTGTATTCCAAATTTTATGAGGCAAAGTGTATAAAAAAATTCTGGAAGTGTTTATTTAGTTACATCGCTATATATATACTGTAATATGCACACAGGAACAGTATATACACATGTCCAGTGTGTTACATTTGTGTATATACTGTCTCTGTGTGTATGTATATACTAATATACTGCACCTCTGTGATACAGGTCCAGTATATGAGTATAGACATGTGAGGTGGGAGCATAGCCCTTCTTCCTGCTGCAGGACATACCTTATGCAGGGTCACTGGGGTCCTAGAAGCTCCTGGGCTGTTTAGGCAGCTCTGGAAGACTTGAGGAAACCAGAAGCTCTTTCTGGTTTCCATAGCGATCTGCTAGCCGGAAGGAGGAGGCAGGAAACCTTGCTGTCGGTGCTGTAGCTCCGGGGGAGGGCTGTGCAGGGAGCACAGAAAAGGAGGGGCTGCTCTCACTGCTCCCTGAGAGTGGTGAAGTTCTGGAGGTGGGTGGAACTTCTCACTGCAGGGAGCAGAAAGAGTGAGGAGACTAATCATTCGGGGCAGAAGGCTTTACATCCGGAGCTTCTGCCCCGAATGATGCTGCCTAGAGACGCTCCTGCTAATCTGTAATTAAGATGGAGCACTAGGGCTTCTGAGTCTCTCTCACCTAATTGCAACAGGACACCTGTGGTAAACATAAAAAGTCTAAAGATATATGTCCCTCCCGGAGAACTAATGATCCATTTCAAATAAATAAAAATATATCAAAAGCTATAACGCAAAGTACTGAGACTAAAGCCACTAAATAATGATCGTACAGTTACCAAATAACATCGATACATAAAACCAGAATCCCAAGGCTAGAATTACCAATAATTAAGACCAAATAATTCCACTTCATGACCATATATCACCACCATAATAATACTGAATAATACCACCGCAATATAACCACATATCCCCACAACATAGTGACTGAATAATACCACAACACCACGACCAAATATCACCACCACATAGTGACTGAATAATACCGCCACATGATGACTTCATATCATGATCACATAGTGACTGAATAATTTCACAATTCCATGACCACATATTATCACCACATAGTGACTGAATAATACTGCCAGATATCATCACCACAAAGTAACTGAATAATGCTGCCACACCATGACTTCTTATCACCCCCACATACTGACTGAATAATACCACCACCACCACCACCACCACACTATGACTACATTTAACCACATAATGACTGAATACTACCACCACACCATTACTGAATATAAACCATTACACTTTGCACACATATAAGTGATTACAGTTCAGGTACATTTAGTCACTCACAGGTGACCTTTCTCGGATGAGTTGTTCACGTTCCCTTATATTCTCCACCACCATGCTGACTTCTCCCGACTAACACTCAACCCTGAAGATTTGGACACAAATAACTTAGAATCCTCACTTTTCCAGCAACTCCTTACTTATAGGTATAAAAGTCCCCTCAGTTAGGTAGGTCTATAGGTCCCCTCAGATAGGAATCTATATAGGTCTCCGCAATTAGGCAGGCATGTATAGGTCCCCTCAGTTAGAGAGGTATATATAGTTCCCCTCAGTTAGGCAGGTATATAGATATGTCCCTTCAGTCAGACAGGTATATATTTATGTCCACTTAGGCAGGCAGGTATATAGATATATGTCCCCTCAGGCAGGTATATAGATATATGTTCCCTCAGGCAGGAAGGTATATAGATATATGTTCTCTCAGGCAGGCAGGTATATAGATATACGTCCCCTGAGACAGGTAAAGAGATGTCCCTCAGATGTTACTCTGTATCCACACATCGTGTGGTTCAGAATGAAGCGCGATTTGTCTTTTAGGACTTCAACCTAAACATCAGGTTAGCTACTGTTGCTAATCTGTTACATTTAGTCATGTTTCACATTGCTTACAACAGACCGCAATTACTTATAGATAATTAACCATTTCAGTCTCAATAGGCACTAGCCCAGCCTTACATTTAGATTTTACACTTTTTGTTATCTTAGTACTGCCATTGTATCTATGTTTACCTTATGCCCTAGATGGATTTATATTTATCTTGCTCAGGGGGCCCCAAAGCAAACTTTTGGATGGGGCCCCCTACCCCCCCCCTCCTCGCCCACCTCCCTGACCACGACCATGTACTAGGACATGCTGTTAGATAACGTAGATAATACAAGGGGTAAATACCTCACCATACATCTCACCATCATACTGCTACCAATCAAATCCACTATACCAAAACCAACATTACCAATAACTCTACTACATAAGGACCTAATTATACCGCAAGAACACTACCAAAAATTACCACCACATATTGACTGAATAATGCCCCTACACTATTACTGATCAGTACACAAAGACCAACAGTACCACCATATAGTGATCATATAGTGGTATATACTAGTGTACACAGGCTCTGCAGACTGTATATAACCACCATACAGTGACCATATAGTGGTAGACACCAGTGTACACAGGCTCTGCAGACTATATATAACCACCATACAGTGACCATATAGTGGTATATACCAGTGTAGACAGACTCTGTAGACTGTATATAACCACCATGCAGTGACCATATAGTGGTATATATCAGTGTACACAGCCTGTGCAGACATATAAGTGATTACAGTGTAGTTACATCTTGTGACTCACAGGTGACGTCTCTCTGACCAGTCGTTGACTTTCCCCTTTGTTCTGCATCCCGTCCAGACCTTCATGATGACGTCTCCCGGCCACTTGTCCCTGCAGATTTAGACACAAATATCTTAGAATCCTGACTTTTCCAGCACCTGCCCCCCTGGCTATATGGGGTCCATTTAGGCAGGCAGGTTTAAATAGGATATATCGGGCCCCAAATAGGCAAGGTGTAGGTAGCAATAGGGGTGCCCTTATAGGCAGGCAGGTTAGGTAGCTATAGGGCCAACAGGTAGGACAGGTGTTAGGTGCTATAGGGGCATATAGGTAGGGTTAGGCAGGTAAAGGGGCCCCATATAAGAGACTAGGGGGCTATAGGCTATATAGGCAGACAGGCTTCACGTAGCTTAGGGGCTATTCAGATCAGGCAGACTTGGCTATAAGGCGAGCATTTAGGGGCTAATAGGCAGCCTGGGGGGTATAAAGGCAGCTAGGGGGATGTACATCAGGCAGGGTGTACAGGGAGGCTTAGGGTGTACAGGGGCTGTATAGGCAGGCAGGCAGGCTAGGGGCTGTATAGGCAGGCAGGCTAGGGGGTGTATAGGTAGCCCTAGGGGGCTGTATAGGCAGACAGGCTAGGGGGCTGTATAGGCAGGCTAGGGGGTGTATAGGTAGCCCTAGGGGGCTGTATAGGCAGGCAGGCTAGGGGGTGTATAGGTAGCCCTAGGGGGCTGTATAGGCAGGCAGGCTAGGGGGCTGTATAGGCAGGCAGGCTAGGGGGCTGTATAGGGAGGCAGGATAGGGGGCTGTATAGGCAGGCAGGCTAGGGGGCTGTATAGGCAGGCTAGGGGGCTGTATAGGCAGGCAGGCTAGGGGGCTGTATAGGCAGGCAGGCTAGGGGGCTGTATAGGCAGGCAGGCTAGGGGGCAGTATAGGCAGACAGGCTAGGGGCTTTATAGGCAGGCAGGCTAGGGGGCTGTATAGGCAGGCAGGCTAGGAGGCTGTATACGGAGGCAGGCTAGGGGGCTGTATAGGGAGGCAGGCTAGGGGGCTGTATAGACAGGCAGGCTAGGGGGCTTTAATAGGCAGGCAGGCTAGGGGGTGTATAGGTAGCCCTAGGGGGCTTTATAGGCAGGCTAGGGGGTGTATAGGCAGGCAGGCTAGGGGCTGTAATAGGCAGGCAGGCTAGGGGGTGTATAGGTAGCCCTAGGGGGCTGTATGTTCAGGCAGGCTAGGGGGAGTATAGGGAGGCTAGGGGGTGTATAGGTAGCCCTAGGGGGCTGTAATAGGCAGGCAGGCTAGGGGGATGTATAGGCAGGCAGGCTAGGGGGTGTATAGGCAGGCAGGCTAGGGGGCTGTATAGGCAGGCAGGCTAGGGGGCTGTATAGGCAGGCAGGCTAGGGGGCTGTATAGGCAGGCAGGCTAGGGGGTGTATAGGCAGGCTTAGGGGCAGGTAAAATAAGAAATAGTCTACTCACCTCGGTCCACGCTCCCCCGATGCGCCGATCGCTCCGCTCTGCTGCTCTCCTTGCAGCCTCTGCGCTCAGCGCGGGCGGTGCAGTGATGTGACGTCACCGCGCGCGCCCACGTGACCACAGAGCGCCGGCAGGGGCAGTAGCAGGGCGGAGCGAGCGTCGCTCCGTTCTGCTAGCTCCGGCCAGCGCTACCTCTGAACGCTCGGGCCGGGGGCCCGGGTGTTCAGAGACAGTATGCGCCGGGCCCCGCAGCTCCCCGCCCGCCGCAGTGAACTGTTAAGTTCACTGCGGCGGGCACAGGAGCGGCATTACCGGGGTAGCGGACGCGGTAGCAGCTGCCCCAGGGCCCCCCTAAGCGCAGGGGCCCCGTAGCAACTGCTACCCCAGTAGTTACGCCCCTGATCTTGCTGTATGTTTAGTATCATGACTTTTACCCACATTATCCACTACAGGATCTAACTGTATTTTATTTTATGTTCTTAAGTTATTTTTTAATGTTATTTGGTATATATGATGTTTTAGTATTGTTTCCCGGTATATAGCGGCCAGTACTTTCCCCGCTCCCTATGTCACTCGCAGAGCGGCTCATTGCTAAAGATCCAGTACGCTGAGGCGCTTCAATGAGATCGTGATTACATCAAACTGATTGACAAGAGACTTAACCATCCTCTGCTATCTCCGGGTTAACATCCGGATGTCCTCTTTGATTGACAGATGTCTGAACCATTCGTAGACATCCTTAGTATTTGAACGACGTAACAAAGTTGGAGTTTTGTGTAATAGTTTAAATTGGTAACCAGCCACCATGCTTTTGTCTATATATAAATTGTACACGTGCAGTTCAACCATAGACTTCTGAGGAAGCGCGTGTGTCAAGTACTGCCCCATATTATCTTAAGTTTTTAATTGTTCGGTGGCATAAGTCCATTGCATTTTTATTAATAAAGATAACTCTTTCCTTTCATCACTCACGAGAGATCGGATCTTCATTTAAAGTGTGCCGGGTCCACGCTCATCCCATCCGGGAACAGCATCCACTATATCCCACCAAGTACTGGATGGTACTTGTGTTTCCAATAGAGACCTCGGCAGCCGTGGTAAGGGCAATGGACACAATAGCCCTTGATGCTTTTCTGAGAGTTGTGCCTCATCCTCCTGCACAACCTCACAAGGTGAGCATATTCTGCTATACCTCAACATATCTGTTTGGTGTTACTGTTTTACACTATTGTGAGCCCCCTATTCTCTTTCTTTTTTACATTATACACTGATTTAATGCGCCTTAAGACAGGTGCTTTTTTTCTGACATGTCACCCAAGTGTGTCTTGCCTACAGTCAAACATAGTGGTGGGATGTCATGGTTTTGGGATGCATGAGAACTGCTAGCTATGGGAGACTACAGTTCATTGAGGGAACCATGAATGGTAACATGAACAGTGACATACTGAACCAGAATGTGATCCTCTCTCATTGAAAACTGGGCTTCAGGGCAGTATATCAACATAATGACCCCAAGACGACCACTGTCTTGCTCAACAAAATGAGGGTAAAGGTGCTGGACTGGCCAAGCATGTCTCCAGACGTAAACCCGATTGTGCATCTGTGGGACATCTTCAAATGGAACGTAAAGGAGCAAAAAGGTCTCTAACATCTACTAGCTCCATGATGTCATCACGGAGGAGTGGAAGAGGATTCCAGTGGCGACCTGTGAAGCTCTAGTGAACTCAATGCCCAAAAGAGTTAAGGCAGGACTGGAAAATAATGGTGGCCACACAAAATATTGACACTTTGGGCAAAATTGGTCCATTTTCACTTATGGGTGTATTCACTTTTGTTGCCAACGGTTTACACATTGATGGCTAAATTGAGTTATATTGAGGGAACACCAAATTTACACTGTGATGCAAGCTCTGCACTAACTACTTTCCTTTACAAAGTGTCATAACTTCAGTGTTGTCCAATGGGTGGGAAAATCTAATATCTTTATAGAGCTTCGCTATTTTGGAACTAGTCTGCTGGAGAAGACTGGGCATAATTGAATATGGCTAGAGGAATGTCTAAACAGTAAACAAAAATGAAAAAAAAAAACTTGCTGGCTGTGGTGGTGCAGCTAGTGGGGGACAGAAGAGGGTGTGATCCGGCACACTTGCCAACTCTTCTGGACCACCAGGAGAGATGTCAAGTCTCCTGGGAACCATGTAAGGTGCTCAGATGATGTGTGTTTAAAAGCTTTATAGCCAGATTCCTGCAACAGCTGCCAGGAATAGAGTTAGCTTCGATCCCAGCCATTTCACCCCCTATATGGCATAGTCATTAGTGTCCATTGCAAATGTTACCCATGGACACTCCTGCAATGTGATCACAGAGTGCCCATGGTTGCCGTTGCAGCCAGAGGCCAAACAATAGCCACTAGGTCTGCCATAAACAGGCGTTTTTATGTTCTTTATGATATGTCACTCTAAGATTTACACAAATTTATGATCAACAGCTATCAAAGCTATTTCATAGCTGCAAAATCACAGATGTTAGGTTGTTCTAAACGTTGATGGTCTATAAGTGTGATATACTCAAAACATATGGTTGATGGGGTCCAAACAACCGGGTGCCTCTTTCCATGCACTGTATTTGCTATGTTTTGAAGGGGTTGCCACTTTTTCTTTTTATTTTTACCATAGTACTGCCCATTAAAATAAATACAAGCATGTTTTTCTCACCTTATATCCAAAGCTGCACTATCCTCACTCTCCGCAGTTGTCTTCTCAATAGTTGCAGCAGTCAAGTGTCTCTGCTTGACTTTACCGTTCAGACAGCTCAATTATTTCAAAATGATGACAGGCAGTGGCACGTGACTGTGTTGGATCTGACGTGAGAGGTGAGTATAACTTTTTTTTTATTTTAAATGGCCAACAGTATGGTAAAAAAAAATGCTAGTGGACAAATCTTTAATATTAATGATGAAAAATTTGATTTTATTTTGAGAGAGAATTTGTAGAAAATACATGACACACCTTGTGTGTCCTGAGGAAAGGGTGATTTTATTCACAATATTTTGAACGTGATACAAGTGAAGTTCAACTCTCCATTTATAGCAATATGCATTAATAAAGATAATAGGATAGTTCCATGCAGTGGCGTAGCTACAGGGGTTGCATCGGTCGCAATTGCGACCGGGGCCCTGAGCCAGGGGGGGCCCAAAGGCCCCCCGCACCACACCGCTTCACTGCTCGGTCAAATAGACCCAGCGACAGCAGTCACCGCGGCATAGGCAGCACGATGTAATAAAATCATTGTACTGTCTATGCCCCTGCCCCCAGTCCCCAGCCGAAACAAGCTCACAGCGTCTTAAGGAAGACATTGTCTGGAAAGGCAGAGGAAGGGGCGAGGCAGTCAGTCTTCTACCAGTGTCCCAGGCATAAGATCAGTGAAGGAGAGCAGAGCAGCACATCGCAGCAGCAGCTATCACCTGCCTTGTGCCTCCCTCACCCTTGTGCCAAGCTGGAACAGTGATCCGGACATCAAAGCAGCTGCACTTACTGTGCAGGCTGGGAGCACAGTTAGGCCTCGTTCACATGGCTTATTTCAGAACGTATTTACAACGGATTTCCGATGTAAATACGTTCTGAAATCAGTTGAAAATCAGTTGCACATAAGTGCCACTAAGTTGTGGCACGTATTTGTAACTGATTTCCCGACGGATTCACCATCTACAATCATTGTAGATGGTGAATCCGTCCTGATATCATTGACATGTCAATTGTTTGTCCGTGCGGTTTGCCGTCGTCATTCCGCGGCGGCAAGCCGGAACGGAATTTTTCGTCGTTTGACCGACTAGCCGTATTTTCTATTGAAATCAATAGAAAATAGGCTGTGACTTTTTTCGGACGGATTTGCCGACGGATTGACGATCGTCAATCCGTCGGCAAATCCGTCCGAAATAAGCCGTGTGAACGAGGCCTAAGTGTAAACTTCTTTAAACACGACAGCAGCTTACAGTTATGCTTTATGTTGGTGTATGCCTGTGATGTGTATACTTTGTTACATAAGACTGGCCAATGTGACGGACAGGCTGGGACTTATAGTTCCACAAAGGCTGCTGAGGAACTACTAGTACCAGCATACCACACTACATATGCTCTGTGATTTGAAGGCTAACTAGTGTGGTATGCTGGTACTTGTAGTTCCTCAGCAGCCTCTGTGGAACTACAAGTCCCAGCCTGTCTGCCACACTGGTCAGTCTTATGTAACAAGGTATACAAATTACACCCTCTCCCCACTACCACAAGATGGCAGGATGCCAAGTGGTAATCATGACAGCCAGAGGCCTAAAGAAAACCTCCATGGATGACATGTTACTACTTAGATTGCACCCTGGCATAAGCAGAGCCATGATTGTATTCTATTCTGCAAAATCTTATTACTGCCCCCAGGTTGAAATTTTGCACCTGGGCCCAAGAGCCTTTAGCTACACCCCTGAGGCCACGGCCTGACGTTTCGGCCTCATTGGCCTTCATCTAAAGCACGGGTGTCAAACATAAGGCCCGCGGGCCGCATCCGGCCTGTTGCCTTGTGTTACCCAGCCCGGCACTTGTTGCTGAGCTGTGCTCCGCAGTGGCTGCTTCACTCACTGAGACAGGCGGAGGCACGGGCAGCACAGCTCACACAGTACGCTCAGGGGGCGGGGACGCAGCTCTGTGCACAGGAGAAGAGCACTGACTGCCTGGCTCCGCCTGCTCAGTGCTCCGGCCCCGCCCCCTGCAGGCCTGGCAGGACGCTGAGCAGATGAGCTTCCTACCTATGCAAGAAGATACATATTCTTGCGGAGGATTGTTCCATTAGGCTGGTAAGTGGCTTCACTACTGGGGCCTCACCAGCTAGTCCTCTAACCCCCACCCCAGGTCTTACCAGTTAGCCCAGTTAACCCCTATCTCCCCTCTGGACATTAACAGCTAGCCTGCCTCCCCTCTTGGCCTCCACCTCTGGCCTGCCTCCCCCCTGGGCCTCCACATCTGGCCTGCCTCCCCCCTGGGCCTCCACATCTACCAGCCTCCCCCCTGGGACTCCACATCTGACCTGCCTCCCCCTGGGCCTCCACATCTGACCTGCCTCCCCTCCGGACCTCCACATCTGACCTGCCTCCCCTCTGGGCCTCCACATCTGATCTGCCTCCCCTCTGGGCCTCCATATCTGGCCTGCCTCCCCCCTGGGCCTCCATATCTGGCCTGCCTCCTCTCCGGGCCTCCATATCTGGCCTGCATCCCCCCTGGGCCTCCACATCTGACCTGCCTCCCCCTGGGCCTCCACATCTGTCCTGCCTCCCCTCCGGGCCTCCATATCTGGCCTGCCTCCCCCCTGGGTCTCCACATCTGACCTGCCTCCCCTCTGGGCCTCCACATCTAACCTGCCTCCCCTCTTGGCCCCCATATCTGGCCTGCCTCCCCCCCTGGGCCTCCATATCTGGCCTGCCTCCCCTCCGGGCCTCCATATCTGGCCTGCCTCCCCCATGGTCTTCCACATCTGACCTGCCTCCCCTCTGGGCCTCCACATCTGGCCTGCCTCCCCCCTGGGCCTCCACATCTGACCTGCCTCCCCCTGGGCCTCCATATCTAGCCTGCCTCCCCCCTGGGCCTCCACATCTGACCTGCCTCCCCTCCGGGCCTCCACACCGGACCTGCCTACCCCCCGGGCCTCCATAACTGGCCTGCCTCCCCCCTGGGCCTCCACATCTGACCTGCCTCCCCCCTGGGCCTCCACATCTGACCTGCCTCCCCTCTGGGCCGCCAGAACTGGCCTGCCTCCCCTCAGGGGCGCCAAATCTGGCCTGCCTCCCCCCTGGGCCTCCACATCTGACCTGCCTCCCCCCTGGGCCTCCACATCTGACCTACTTCCCCTCCGGGCCTCCATATCTGGCCTGCCTCCCCCCTGGGCCTCCACATCTGACCTGTCTCCCCTCTGGGCCTCTATATCTGGCCTGCCTCCCCCCTGGGCCTCCAAATCTGGCCTGCTTCCCCCCTGGGCCTCCATATCTGGCCTGCCTCCCCCCTGGGCCTCCACGTCGGACCTGCCTCCCCCCTGGGCCTCCACATCTGGCCTGCCTCCCCTCTGGGCCTCCACATCTGACCTGCCTCCCCCTGGGCCTCACCATCTTCCTGATTACCATCAAAGGGCTGATTGTAACAGTAATACTGTACAAATGAAACTACTCCTTAATAGCTCACTTAACTGTTAAGGAGAAGTTACATTTACACAGTTCTAAAATTATGTCGGCCCTTTAAGGTACGCCGTGAGGCCGATGTGGCCCCCGGTAAAAACGAGTTTGACACCCCTGATCTAAAGGGACCTAATTAGGGAAACTTATCACAAAAAATGGTCAAGCAATTAGTAATATAAAACAGAAAGAGCTGACATATGGAGGAAGGAAAACAGGAGGGGGAAGAAGTTGTCAACAGGATGGGTAAAAGCGTATAGGGATAGTAGGGGATAGGATTAGAGAGAAGAAAAGGAGAACACGGTGGAGAAAAGGTAAAAAAAATAAGGGGAAGAGAAGAAATGAAGGTCTGAGATTAAGATCAGGGCAAGAGACAGAGAGAAAGGGAGTGTTGCATGGAGAAATTGAGTATGTACTATAATGTAAGAGGTGGAACAGAGGGAGTGTGAATGGGCTAGTATGTGTTGAAATACGGAGCTAAGTATAGGGAAAAGATGAGATAGCTCAATTAAACCCTAGAACAGCATCAGGTACATAAATAGAGCTCTACAGTAATGTCAGGGTGGTATTTATAGAGGGAATAAGGAAAGCTCTTTCTGTTTTATATTACTAGTTGCTTGGCCATTCATTGTTATGTTTCCCTAATTAGGTCTCATTGGATTATTTTTATTATGCAATAATAATATTTCAATTTATTTGTATCATGTTCAAAATATTGTGAATAAAATCAACTTTTCCTCAAGATGCACAAGATGTGCCGTGGATTTTCTACAAATTGGATTTTGCACTCACAGGCTTTTTCCACTGAGCACCCACAGGTGCTAGGAGTGCGGTACTATTATATTTACATATTTTGAGAGAGAGTAATAATCTGAACAGGAATGTTTTAGAGAATATACTTGACAAATCGGTGCCTAAGATGAGTAGCTTAACTAGATTGATTCTACCATAAAACTTTTTTTTTTTTTAATAAAAGTATATTATAAGATCAGCATGAACATCAACATATAGACTGCTCCTCACACAGAAAAAAGATAACACAAAGGTCAAACAATGTACAAACGACCTTACAATGTACCAATAGTTTCTTATTTGTCGAATACCCGAGAGTGGCAGTGAAATAGAGAATATACTTGGCCTCGGGATACATTGGGAAAGATTTGTAACAATGTCTTGAGCTTTTGACTTTCAGGCTCCATATCTCACCACCTACTACAGCTTTGAACGTGAAGCTACCATCACTTTATAGACTTATCTTGGCTATCTCATATATAACTTTGACTTGCAACTTAGTTATGCAGATTGTTGTCAAGTAACTGCATTGTTACTGTTTTGCTCCTGGTGGTGGGACAATCTTTTTCTTCTTGTATACTACAAATTACAACCTGTTCTTACATTTCCTAGTACCTCAGTGTGTTATTAGGTTGATTCCCAAGCGAAAGGTCACTGGTTCAAATCGTGAAGCAGTCATAAGGAATTTTTCCCAAGAAAAGAGAAACAGCATCATCCAGCTCATTGATAACAGTCTCTTTGCCAAGAAAATTGCCAAACTGCATCACGAGAGTCCATGACAGTTGGGAGAATATGAAATGAAGTCCGTCCATCCATTCAAAAGCCAAGAGGTGGACATTCATGCAAAATATTGGAGCCAACAAATTGGCTCATCACAAGGTCTATTAGTTCTGGCGCAACAAAAACGCTGGTGGAGGTGGCTTGTATGCTTCATAATAGTGAGATTACAGACGTGTGATGCACATTACACAAGCCTGGAATGGTTGCCACTAGCCTCGACTTCCATATCATCATAAGAGGCATTGGCTCGAGTCTACAAAAAAGTACAAAAAGTGGACAGTAGAAGATCTGAAATGGGTGATTTGGAGAAATGAGACAAAAGTAAATAGACTGAAATCTGATGAGTGGAGTTGCATTGGATACCTGACCAGCGTCAATAGGGGTTTCAATACTGAGCTATATGTGAGTATCCTACAAGATAAATTACATCATACACTCAAGTACTATGGGAATGAAAAAGACAACATAGTGTTCCAGCAGGACAACAACCCGAAGCATATTGGCGAAGATTGGCGAAGAAATGGTTCAATGACAATGAAGTATAGTTGCTGGATTGGCCCTCACAGTCCCCAGACCTCAATCCAATCAAACAATTTTGGGTAGAATTAAAGAAATAGCTGTATTTGTACCAAAGTGAGTCGACCAGTATGTACCAACATTGGGAATGTGTAGAGACCTGGGATCAGATTTCAGTCGATACATGCTTGAATCTGATCGAGACCATTCCCAGAAGGATTCAGAAAGTTTTGAAAGCCAAAGGTGGAATTTTACAAAATACTAACAAAATAATAAAACTTCAAAATTGTGATTTTTTAGGAGCAAACAGTAACAATGCAGTTACATGACAATCATCTGCATAACTAAGCATAGGCTAAATAGTTTCAAGTCAAATAGTATACTATATTATATAACTATATATACAATATATAAATAATATATATATATTTATATATAAATATATTTATTATATTATATTCAAAGCTGTAGTGGATAGTGAGATATGGAAAGTCATAAGTTCAAAGGATTATTAGCCTTTTGCTTGTCAGTTTACATGTGTGTGTGTCACAAAGAGTAATTGAGGGCATGTATGTTTGTGACAGAATACTTTCCTAGGTGGGTAGGCTCCAGGGAATGCTCCGACTTTTTCACATTGAATTGGAAAGGAACAGATCTTAAGCCTGGCTGGGTGCTAATTACAGCAACAGCAGCCTTTATAAGTTTTGTAAATTCAATCATTATAGTCACGGCCTGTGTATAGGTCTGGTGAAAGGCTACTGCTAGAGCTGAGAAACGTTGAGTAACACATTGGGCGACATGTATGAACGGGCTTTACGCCTGTTTTCTGGCGTACACTGCGCCTCCCAGCCCGAATCCCGCTGTCGGACGCAGCGTTCGCCACTTTCGGCTGCGGTCCGCATGAAGGGGCGGGCAGTGGGCGGGCAGTGGGCACGGTGGGGCGCGGTGTAGGCGTTCCGGGGCGGGACGCGGCGCGCTCGTATAGTCCGAGGCATGTACCATCGCGGCTCGCCAAATCGCGGCGCTCGGCAGCTCCGACAAGCAGACCAGGTTTTTTTTGGTCTAAATCCTCCAGCAGAGGCGAAGTGAAGCAGGATCCGAACATGCGAGGAAGCGGATCGAAGATCGCGACAGAAATCTCGGCGCTCCGCTCCGTGCAGCAGGAGTATGAATAGGAAAAAATCGCCTTTATAAAGGCGGAAAACAGTGTCAGAAGAGAGCTGCACGTAAAAAATACACATAATAAAAAAAAACATCACTTTTCCAAACTCTAGAACGGCGCAATATCAACAAATATGATATTGCAAATTGCCGGGAAAGACAGTAATTCAAAATCTGAAACCTATTCTCATTGGTCGGCAGAAACCGCCAATCAGAATCGGAGCATTAAAATCTATGGGGAAGAATTGACCAATCAAAATCCCCGGCGGATAATCAAAATACAGTAAAAATGCTGAAAAGAGCTGATTGGCTGAGCTAGCGGGGTCTCGGCTAGCTCAGCCAATCAAAATAGGAGCGACAAAGTCCCATTCTAGCCTATGGAGAAGTGTAGACCAATCAGAATCCATGGCGGGATAATTCAAAATACAGTAAAAAGACAGAAAAGAGCTTATTGACTGACCTAGCGGGGGCTGGGCTATCCCAGCCAATCAGAGCGCGAGCTACTTCTTCCATTATACTCTATGGAGAGATGAGCGCACTCCAATCTCGGCGCTCAGCGCCGCACGGCATGAAGTATTAATCAACAAATTATTTTTATACAGTGTAAAACATTCTCAGATAAAGACCAGAACACTTCTGCAGTTAAAAACCCGAACAACGCGTTCGTCGCCGGACCGGCGCTACATAGGGAATTGCCATAGAGAGAATTGCCGGGAAAGACAGTAATTCAAATTAGTAAAGCTATTCTCATTGGTCGGCATAAACCAGCCAATCAGAATAGGAGCGACAATGTCCCATTAGATCCTATTGAGGAGAATTGACCAATCAGAATAGGAGCGACAGTGGCCCATTCTATCCTATGGAGAAAAATGGACCAATCATATTCAAAGGCGGGACAGTTCAAAATACAGTAAAAGGCAGAAACGAGCTGATTGGTTGAAGCAGCGGGGCTTGTCCAGCTTAGCCAATCAGAGCGTGAGCTGCTTTCTCATAGAGTTCTATGGGAATCGAAATTTAAAAAGAGGCGCCGTAATTTGGACCAATGGGAGAGCGAGCGACGCTCCTATGGGTTTTCTAATGCAATCTGGTATAAAACTGTACATGGCTGAAATCAAATTATAACACTACAGACGTTGTGCCGATGTGTATATAAATGGAATACTAATATGTGGCTAACGAAATAAAAAATTTGAAATCAAGAAAATCATGCTTATTTCTGTATTTTCGATGCACCCATACTATTGATCCTTGGCTAACGAAAATAAAGAAATAAACATGATTTTATGGTCTTTTTTTTTTTTTTTCGTTAGCCACATATTAGTATTCGTTGTATATACACATCGGCACAACTTCTGTAGTGTTATAATTTGATTTCAGCCATGTACACTTTTATACCAGATTGCATTAGAAAACCCATAGGAGCGTCGCTCGCTCTCCCATTGGTCCAAATTACGGCGCCTATTTTAAATTTCGATTCCCCATAGAACTCTATGAGAAAGCAGCTCGCGGTCTGATTGACTAAGCTGGACGAGCCCCCGCTGCTTCAACCAATCAGCTCGTTTCTGCCTTTTTACTGTATTTTGAACTGTCCCGCCGTGGATTCTGTTTGATGTAAACTTCCCCATAGGCTAGAATGGGACTTTGTCGCTCGTATTCTGATTGGTCTAAACTTCTCCATAGCCTAGAATGGGACTTTGTCGCTCCTATTCTGATTGGCTGAGATAGCCAAGCCCCCGTTATCTCAGCCAATCAGCTGTTTTTAGCATTTTTACTGTATTTTGAACAGTCCCGCCGTGGATTCTGATTGGTCAATCCTGCCCCATAGGTTTTAATAGTTCAGTGTCGCTCCTATTCTGAGTGGCCGGGTTGTGGCGACCAATAGAATAGGTTTCAGAATTTGAAATACTGTATTCCCAGGCCATTTCCAATATCCTAATTCTTGACTTAGGATATTGGAAAGTGATTTTGTTTTATGTACTTTTTATTTTTAATGTTTCTGCTCTTTTCCTGAGAACGCGATTTTGAATTTATACTCCGCAACGACATGTGGAATGATTTCTCGCCGCTCCAGCCTGTCTCGCATCGGAACAGATTTTCGGCGCAGTCCCGCACGGCGCCTAAGTCCCGCACTGCGCCCCACACACTGGCGAGGGGCGGCGGACTTTTCCCCGCATGTATGAGGGCACTTCCTCGGACGGCGAATCTTCGGCGCAGCGCCGCACAGCGCCCATGTCCCCGCACTGTGCCCCACGCACTGGCGAGGCGCGGCGGACTTTACATGATATGTATGAGCGCGGCCCGTCCCCGACATAAATCAGGCGCAGATTCCGCCGGGAAACTGGCGGAAAACGGCGCCTCGACCCGGCGAGCTTCATACATGTGGCCCATTATATCTGTATTTGGTGTATACCCAGGGTCACTCAGTGTGACCCTGGTATAGAGATTACTTTTATTTGTTTAGTTAGAACTCAGCTGAGCAGGGTTTTGTTTTGTCATTTCTGCCTGACGTTTAATGGTATATCCACACGACAAGTAAAATTTACTCGTCGGATTCTGGTGTTGAAAACCGTGTCAACAAGTATTTACATGTTATTGCATGTGAATTTAGGGTTAATTTTTACTTGTGGTTTCCAGTCAGAAACGAGTCCCATTGTCACGGTCGGAGGTAGTGGATCCTCTGGACCACCGCAAGAGATGGCGTAAACCACGCCAGGGAGCGGAATCTAAGTAGGTTCCGGTATTCACCAGAGCCCACCGCAAAGCGGGATGGACTTGCTGCAGCGGGAGTCTACCAGGTCGCTACCCCTGACGTGACTTGCTTGCGGAGGCAGTCGAGGTGTAGCGTGGTACAGAATCAGAAGGCAGGCTCGTAGTTGGGGACAGGCTGGAGGTCAGGACAGGTGGCTGAGGTTCGAGAACGTGGACAGGCAGAAGGTCAGGGCAGGCTGCAAGATTCGTGGTCGAGGACAGGCAGAAGGTACGGTACACAGGGAATCAGAACAAGGCTCAGTTACGCTTTCTCAGGAGGCTAAGGCACTAAAGATCCGGCAGGGTTACCAGGAAGAGCCTGGCTTAAATAGGAGCAGCGTCCGGTAATGGCCAATTACCGGTGCACTGTCCCTTTAAATTTCACACTGCCGGCACGCGCGTGCCTTAGGGAGCGGGACCGAGCGCGCCGCGGGACAGAGACGGACGGAGCAGGAGCGTGGCTGGGTAAGTGGACTTGGGCACCGGCAGGGGGGGCGAGCGGACCCCCGACCCGACGTGCGGGATGGGGCGCCGCTCGGCATCGGGCCACGGATGCGCCCGCGACCCAGGACGAGGCTCGCAGGGGCATCCGTGACCCCCATACATTTCTATGAGGTTTTGGATGCCATCCCGCGCTGTTTAACCCCTTAGACACAGTGGCAAAAATGGTGTACAGTTTCTCACTCCGGTCAGGACATTAGTAGCGAGATTGTTGTTTCCCGATCGGTGAACATAGCAGCTGGAAACCTTGTGAAGGGATAAGGGATGTGGTATCCTTCATTTTTATTGGATGTTGGATAGCCTAACCAGCATAGAAGCTGGGTAACACCACATCAATTAGCTTTCTTTCAGAGCCTAGCTAAAATGTGGTCCCTAGGCACTAAGTGATCTCAGGGCAGCATCTCATGATGCTTTACCCTGGTACCACCACTATATAAAGAGCAATCCACAGCCAGTAAAAATGCCAGATGTATAACGTGGTTTAGCTGCCATATAGCCTTATACAGATATCCCAATCCCTAGCAACAATCAAAATAAAGTGCTAATCATAATGCTTATACATATATTATATAATGCCCATATATTATATATTATGTATTTATCATTTGTGTAGCTCATAAAGACCATTAATGTACAATTCTAAACATAACTACACTCACCCAGCGTGAATAGGAATACTACATTCTGAGTTGTCTTGACGTTCATGGGATCAGACTGTGCATGTGCGAGTCTCCTTGTCATTGTGCAGGTACAGATCACTATGAAAGGCAGTTTAAAGAGGAAAAATCGGTCCGAAAAAATAACTTTTATTAAATATATTAAAATATATATCGTAGTCTATCTAAAAAAACTCACAAAAAACTGTGGGAGGCAAACAACAACCACATGGGTGGGACCAGAGTGATGTACAAAACCTGGCCCTATAAACCTAGAATACCCCTACCTAACTGAGAAAGATACAGGATAATTGCCCCGATAAGGGCGTTCCTGTCCGCAGCCTTGCCCTAATTCAAAAACACCCTGTTATTCCACATGGTCCCGTCCCAACATGTTTCAATCATCCATGACATCATCAGGGGACAGTCTGGAAAGATGTAAGTGGACCAAGTGTCTGGGTATAGTGACAAATAAATGGCTGCAATAATGCAAGGCATGAGAATTAAAGGGTAGATAGATACCTGATGGTAGTTACTCATGCAGAAACCACATGACTTGCCGTGTTTACATAACAAAAAAGGACACTACCTTACGTTTCATCAGCAAATGCCGCCTTGTAGGTTTGTCATGTAAACCAGTAAGACCACCAGGTTAGTTTCTGAACTGTAAGTCATCTCCCGCCCTGTAAGGGCATGACAGCGTCAGCTGGTCTCACACACAGCCGACGCTGTCATGCCCTTACAGGTTTGCTCCCACAGTTTTATGTGAGTTTTTTGAGATAGACTACGATATATATTTTAATATATTTAATAAAAGTAATTTTTTAGGACCGATTTTTCCTCTTTAAACTGTCTGTCATATACGCTGGTCAAGGGGTTTTGGTACTATTGGTAGGGATCTGCTAGGTAAATTTTTTCTTGTACAGATCACTATGCAAACCTCCTTACCATTGTGCAGGTGCAAGTCAATAAATCCAAATCCTTTCTGAGCCTGCCTGACAGATATACTATCACTACAACCCTATAGCTAATACTGATACTGTGTCACATACAGTATATCACTACGTAGCTAATAATGATACTATGTCACATATATCACAACGTAATGTTATAACATGATTTCCCCCACTATTTTTATATTAAGGTACTTAAAAGATATTCATTATCAATAATACAAGGTAAGAATTGGAGGTCATATCTCAGTTATAATATTTATGACATCACTACTGGCAAAGATAACAAGATTTACATGGTATACATAATATCCAAGTGATAGAACTTCACAGGTAATATCCCTTCATAACAACTGATGTGACTCCATCATTAACAATGATATTGGAGCCTGTACCATGCATATGCTAATGAAATGGCATTGCACTCAACTAGACATCAGCACTAGTGAAAATGCATATATTATGCCTCTCATTCCTTTGCTCCATTCTGTTCATATATGGGGTACTTGCCACCTAGGATCCAGGGTTGGGTTGGTCAAAGGAGCCCTAAAGATGCAAAAAAGATGCAAAACATGCATACAAAAGGTACAAAGCAACCTAGAATTTACTCCAAAATGTTCCTTGTGAAAGCTCCAACCACATGAACATCAAGTCAGTTGGAACATTGGGTAAGACTGTTCCATTTGTTAGAGGAGAGAAAAATGTCCTAAATGGAGGTGGCTTGGAAGAGGAGCATGTGGCAGAGAAAAGGGATGGCATGGAAGAGGTCAGAGTCTCAAGAAGACTTGCATATAGTGTTAGCGATGTCACGGAACTGGGCATATTGCTACAAATTTTGATCTTTGTTTGCAAGACCAGTCTGTTCTGCCAAGACTGTGCTAGAGACTATTTAACAAATGTGCCACTTAAAGGTGAATGGCTATACTGCAAAGGTTCTACTAGATTCTGGGAGTTTGGTTACTCTCATGCACGCCGTACTTATGCAATAATCACCAAACATTGTATAGGGATCCTGTGTTTTCTAGGAACACCAAGGAGTATCCTACAGCTTTGTTCAAGCTAGAGGCTTCCTGTGGGAATACTTAACATGGAAATCCCTAATGCCTAGTGTGAACCTGGTGAGAGACTTCCTCTTGTTCTGGGATTTGTGGAGAAAGATTGTACCATGCACTGTAAATGCTGATAACAATGTGAAAGGGTGCCCTGTTGTTAACCCGAAACTATTTGACCAAATGTTGAGATTCAGGCAGCAGCAGTGACCAATAAATGTTCTGATAATTTTCTCCTAGCTGTTCTTGCAGGTGAGACTGAGGAGAAGAAAGAAGTTTCTGGTACACCTGAGTTAGAGGTCTCACATGATAATTATGGGACTACTCAGCTTAGAGATCGCATGTTGGCTAAAGTCAGAGAAAGTTTTAAGGTAAAAAATAGGGAGCCTCAATATTTACACAAATGATAATAGTACCTCGGCCCTATCATAGAAAAGTCTTAGACCTTTCTCACAAATATGTGATAGGAGGTCACTTGGGTACTGAAAAGGCCAGAAAGCGCATCTTACAAAGACTTCTCTGGCCATAGGTACATACTGACATAAAAAGGTATTGTGAGTTCTGCCCTGAGTATCAGCTAATGGTTCCCATGCCACATTACTGAAGTCTTCTGGTTCCACTATCTATCATAGAGGTACTGTTTGAAAGGATCGCAATGGATGTAGTTGGCCCATTAGTAAAGTCTGCTAATGGGCATCAGTACATTCTGATGTTGTTGGATTACAGACCTCGCTATCCTGAGGCCATTCTTGTGGAACACCTCTTTAAAAACAATAGCAAAAGAGCTGTTTAATATATTCTCCTGTACTGGCATACCTAAAAAGATTGTTAACATTCATGGAACTCCCATTATGTCAGAGATTATTAAGGAGTTCTGAAAATTGCTATGTACTTCTATGTATCACCCACAAACAGATAGTCTTGTTAAAAGATTTTATAAGATGTTTAAGAGGGTGGTTAGTAAGGATGGGAAGGACTGGGACTGTCTTCTGCCTAATTTGATGTTTTAAATCTGTGAAGTTAGCCAATCATCCACAGGTTTCCCTAGTTTTGAGCTGGTCTATGGTAGATATCAAAGCGGTATCCTTGATATATCAAAGGAAATCTAGGAGCAAGAGTCGACCCTCCCTACAGGAGTGTGATTGAGCACACTACCGTTGTGCAAGACATAATTGCTGCAGTCATGCCAATAGTCAGGGAACCCTTCCAGTAGGGCTAGGAAGCTGAAAGTCAGGCAAGATAATAAGCTTCAGCCCGGGTGATAGGGCGCTCATTTTGGTGCCAACTGTAAAAAACAAGTTCCAGATAAATAGGACAAGAAAGGCATACATTTTCATATATACATCCTGTGTCCTAAAGGTAGATAAACCATACAAAAAACACAACTACAGGTATAACGCCTAGGATAAAGAAATATAAAACATAACTTTTATTTACTTACAAGGATAAGAAAACCGCTAATATACCCTATCACTAAGACTGCCTGCAAAAAAGTGGGGAAAGTCGCCCCAATAAGGGCGCCCCCACACTGGAACTTAAACTAACCCTATCCCTAGCTACATAAAAATACAAAAAAACACATGCTTAACTATGAAAGTGCCCAAAATAAAGGTGCTGTGATAAAAAAACCAACAAATAATATATTACACACAGATGTTCCAGAATAGTAAGGATTACTGATGCGTCACGAAAATTCAAGTGCGCATAAATATACCAACGCGTTTCCCCCCTTGATATTAGGGTTCATCAGGGAATAAAACTCCAAAGTAGAGTAACACTGAGGAACATCAAAAAAATATATAAGAAAAGATGTAGACAGTGGAATAAACTCACGTCCCTTTGATTATGATGATCTGCGGGGATCCATTCGTCCATTCATCCTGGACCCCGCAATATTTCTCACAATCCCTGATCATCATAATCAAAGGGACGTGAGTTTATTCCACTGTCTACATCTTTTCTTATATATTTTTTTGATGTTCCTCAGTGTTACTCTACTTTGGAGTTTTATTCCCTGATGAACCCCAATATCAAGGGGGGAAACGCGTTGGTATATTTATGCGCACTTGAATTTTCGTGACGCATCAGTAATCCTTACTATTCTGGAACATCTGTGTGTAATATATTATTTGTTGGTTTTTTGATCACAGCACCTTTATTTTGGCATTTTCATAGTTAAGCATGTGTTTTTTTGTATTTTTATGTAGCTAGGATAGGGTTAGTTTTAGGTCCGTGTGGGGCGCCCTTATTGGGCGACTTTCCCCACTTATTTGCAAGCAGTCTTAGTGATAGGGTATATTAGCGGTTTTCTTATCCTTGTAAGTAAATAAAAGTTATGTTTTATATTTCTTTATCCTAGGCGTTATACCTGTAGTTGTGTTTTTTGATAAATTTAATTGGTATACCCAGGTTTGTATATGCCCATATCTAGGGTTCTCTACACCCTTAAATATCGTGCTTGAAGTAGAGTACATTGGTAGTTTGTGTAGATAAACCATACCAAACAGACCATATCATGTGGAAACTCACGGTTCTGTAGACTCTTCAAATCGTTTTTTTCACCCTTAATGAATTCTTGGACACAGAAAAAGGACTGGATAACAAAATAACTCCAAAACCTATCTAGGTAGAGCACTGACGGGTGCTCTTCATGCCTCATCATGCCATCATTTACTATCCAAGTATTTTTCTCTTTATACTTTTATCCCCTGATGAACCTATGATTGGGGAAATGCATCAGGATTTCTTCTTATTCTATGGTCACTATCTATATAGGACTGAGATATATTCTATAGGGCAAGTCGTCGAGAGGTGGGGTCGTCCCTGTTAGGACGGGTGCTCTACATATATAGGATTTGGAGTTATCTTGTTATGCGGTCCTTTTTCTGTGTCCAAGAATTCATTAAGGGTGAAAAAAACTATTTGAAGAGTCTACAAAACCGTGAGTTTACACAGAAATGGTCCTGTTGTTATGGATTACTACCTTTTAGGACACAGGATGTATAATTTAAATGTATTCTTTCTTGTCCTATTTATCTGTGATAGTAGGGTACCAAAGGGTTAAGATGCCCTGTATTCTAGTGTGTTACGGATGTGGTAGGGACCCTGACCACCAAAAAGCGTGGAAAAACCCCCCAGGGAGCGGAGTCTAATAGTTCCGGGTTTTTACCAGAGCCCGCGCAAAGCGGGATGACTTCTGCGGGGATTACTACCAGGCCTACCCCGACTGATTGCTTGCGGGGGCAGCCGAGGTGTTCGCGGTACAAAACGTAAACAGGCTCGATCGGGGGAAGGCGAAGGTCAGGACAGGGGGCAATGGTTCGGGTCAAGGACGGAGGCAAAGGTACGGACCATAAAGGAACAAACACTTTAAAAGGGAAACCCTTCCTCTCTAGGCACAGGGCACTATCGATTCGGCAAAGGGTGCGGGAAAAAGGCGGCTTAAAAAGGTCCTTTCCCGGGGAGACCAATCACCGGCGCACTGCCCTTTAAATTTCCCGGCGCCGGAAAACGGACCAGG
>JAODAL010044467.1:0-32853 GCA_025379985.1 Phyllomedusa bahiana | reverse complement strand
GGGGGGGTTTTGGCAAACAGGGGGGGGGCTGTGTGGTTACGGGGGGGATGTGTGGCTACGGGGGGCATTGGCTAAGGGGGGTTTTTTGGCTCCCGGGGGCATGTGTGGCTACAGGGGGGGTTGTGGCTACGGGGGGGCATGTGGGGAAGGGGGATGTGTGGTACAGGGGCGGTGTGGCAAAAGGGGGGCATGTGTGGCAAAGGGAGGGGCATTTGGTACGGGGGATGTGGGCAAAAGGGGGGATGTGTGGCTACAGAGGGGATTGTGGCTAAGGGGGCATTTTTAATGGTACGGGGGGCTATTTGGCTACAGGGGGCATTTGGCTAAGGGGGCATGTGTGGTACAGGGGGGCATGTGTGGTCAGGGGGCATGTGTGGTGCGGGGGATGTGTGGTACGGGGGGATGTATGGCTACAGAGGGGCATTTGTGGTACGGGGGGTATGTGTGGCTACGAGGGGCTTTGTGTGGCTACAGGGGGGTGTGGGGGCACCGAGGGGATGTGGGTACGGGGGGCTTGTGGCTCCCCAAGGGGCAAGGGGGTTTGGGGGGATATGTGGAAAGGGGACAATGTGGCTACAGGGACATATGTGGCTACGGGGGCTATGTGGAAAAGGGGGGCATATGTGGAAAAAGGGGCTTATTATATGGGAAAGGGGGATATTATATGTGTAAAAGGGGGGGGATATTTGGTATGGGAGGCTTTTCCGGCTAGTGGGCAGTAACCGGTACGGGGAAAATACCGACTACAAGGAGCTATTATGCTCAGGGGGCAGAAAACTGGTAGGGGGCAAATTCCCTTGGCTAGGGGGCAGAATTTGGTAAAAGGGGTACAACCTGGTACAGTGGGCATTTACCTGGCTTAGGGGGCAAATATTTACCTAAAGGGGTATTTTTACCATTTGGGGGCCAATAGTGGGGATTTTGTAAAGGATAGGAAATTGTAGAGAATGTGATAAAATGGGGGAGTCTAAGTTTTTTGTATTCTACAGTGAAGAGTCTTGCCAGGAGAGGGGTCATGGCGTCTGGGCCGATGGGGACGAAAAGAAAAAGAACAACTTTCAGAGAGTCTCCTTAAGTCACCCCAAAAGTAACTGCAGGTAATCACTTTTAATTTCTTGAGCCTCTACAAAAGGGTTTTTTTTTTTTTAAAAAAAACATCCCAGTTCACAATGAGACGCAAAAAATTTTTTGTGTGAACCAGCCTACTCAGAAAAATTAAGGGGCCCCAGCCCGGATGTTTTGGGACCAGCAACGGCCCATGCTTTCAGTGTTCAGCGGGGGTTTCGCCCGTTTCGTTTCATTGCATATTTCTTCGGGCCCCAAACCCCTTTCCCGTCAAGGGAAAAAATTTGCTTCCCCCGATGTTTTTTATGGCCCGATTTCTTTTGTGGTGAAGATGTTCGTGGCATCAGCCTAAGGAGAAGGAGGAGCAACTTTCCGGGAAAAACGGTTCAGGATAACTGGCTTCAGGAGAGAGACATGGAAGGATTTCGGGACCCGCATCGTGGGGGGAAGACGAAGCTTGTATGCCACAGGGTTGATGCGTTTCAGCACCTCAAACGGTCCCAGGAAGCGGGCACCCATTTTGTAGCCGTGGATCTTGAGACGGATGTATCTCACAGACAACCATACTTTATCTCCAGGAGAGAAGATATTAATAAATGCAACAGGACAATCAAAGAAAAAAGAAAAAGATAAGAGGAAAAGGGAAACATTCTGTACTATTAAATACAGTGAGGAATTTAATCTTATTAAACGTATCTTTTATAAGAATCTTGGCATTCTAAGACAGGATCCCACCACAGCAAGCATTGTAGATGCAGGAGTCGGCTTTGTAGCAAAAACAACAGAATTGTAGGCATGCATATATCTCCCAGTTATTTTACAAAAGCTGTGCCGAAGGAGAACTGGCTAACCACTAAAGGTTTTTTTCCTTGTGGGGAAAAAAAGATGTAACATGTGCAAATACACAAAAGGAAAAGATACATTTTGTGGCACTGAGAGTGTTGACAAAATATACAGTATCAGAGACTTTTGTGATACTGAGTACGTAGTTTACATAATAGAGTGTAATCTATGCCACAAGCTGTATGTCAGAAGCACAAAACGCAAACTTAAAATCCGTATAGCCGAACATCTTACCCACATTAAACATCTATCTGCATCTCACTCAGGTGCAACTAGGCACTTTGCAGAATTCCACCCAGGATCTTTGGATAGTTTCCGTTGTTACGGAATAGAAAGAGTGAAGAGCCCCAGAGATGGTGGCGACCGAGAACATCTATTGCGCATGCGTGAGGCATCATGGATCTATGAATTAGAGACGCGCGTGCCGCAAGGTATGAACAGCCGAAATGACCTGAAATACATTTACTGATTAGCATGCTATCATGCCTTGCTCCAAATATAGTAATCTTCGCTGCAATAAAGTATTTATATTGTATATCTTACACTTTCATATTCCTTATAACATCGTGTATTACTGACAATAGGAAACACATATAGGGAAATAAAAGGGAAGTGAGGTCACCAGTAGCCCAACCCCCTTCTTAACCCTTTTTACTATTTAAGTGTGTCAATTGTTTGGTTTATGTATTCCGTGAACAAGGGCGCCCGTGTACGCCCGAAACGCGTCGGAGTGTGTACCCCGACTGTACCCTCCTGCATGTATGTATAATAAAACTACGGCTTAAGTTTTACCCGATGCTGGATCCTTCGTTCCTTTGAATTTTGATGGATCAGGAAGGCCTTCCAAAGATGTGGGTGGTATTGAAGAAGCGGGAAGCACCGGGCAGGGTGCCACCAGACAGCGAGATCAACATCCTTGCCCCCAACGTAGGACTTAGCCCGTTTCCCAGTTGAGCACAGGGGCGTGCTGCAGCAGTCACGGAAGACCCAGAAGGACAGACGAGGAGGACCGAGGGAGCACGTAAAACAGCAGCTTCTCCTTGTGTAGTGCCCCTAAGGGCTTGGTACGGTACTGGATCGGGTCACGGAGGATCTCCCCACTGACAGAGGAGATGACAAGAGGCTTTTCAAGACCCACCCCGGGGAGGTTGTATCTAGACACCAAGGCAGCATCCACGAAATTTCCAGCCGAACTGGAGTCCAGAAAGGCAGAAACTTGGAATTGAACTCCCGGATCTGACAATCACGGGCATGGTCAAATGAGAAGAGGACTTGCTCTCACCTAGGAAAGCCTCTCCCACATATCCTTATTGCGTGCGTTTCCCGAACGCTGAGGACGAAGTGGGCAGCCTCAGCGGAAATGTTCGGGGCTGGCACAATAGAGGCATAGATTTTCTTCACGCCGCCGGTTCAGCTCCTGTGGAGTCAAATGAGCCTGTCCACTTGCATGGGTTCCTCCGTAGCCGGCAGGGATGATAGCTGTGGAGGCCTCTGGAAAACGGGGAAAACGACGACCCCTGGCAGGTTCGCGTTCCTGGCGGAGCTCTTCTCGCCGTTCAGAAAAACGGATATCAATCCGAGTGGCCAATGAGATGAGGTCACTCAAGGAGGAAGGCGGTTCACGGGTGGATAAGGCATCCTTGATCTGGCCGGAGAGGCCTTTCTTGAAGGTGGCGGCTAATGCCTCATTGTTCCATGATAGCTCTGAAGCCAGAGTGCGGAATTGTACCGCGTAGTTGCCCACTGAGGAGTCACCTTGGCGTAGATTTAGTAAGGCAGTTTCGGCAGAAGAGGCTCGGGGAGGTTCCTCAAACTCGGTGAGGAAGGCGGCGAGAGTAGCCATGACCGGATCATCTCTGTCCCAAAAAGAGGTAGCCCAGGCAAGGGCTTTCCAGGAAAGAAGGCTGACCACGAATGCAATCTTCGACCTCTCAGTAGGGAATTGGTTCCCCATTTATTCGATATGCAGAGAGTATTGGGTGATAAAGCCCCTGCAAGCCTTGGAGTCCCCATCAAACTTAGAAGGCATAGACAGACGGAGCCATGGACCAGCAGCCGATGTGGAAGCCGAAGGTGCAGCAGACGCCACCGGAGCAGGTTGTTGCTGCTGGATGGCTAGGCACTGCTGCATCATGGCGGAGAGATGGCTGAGTTGCTGGGCCTGCTGAGTGATCTGCTGAGATTGCTGCGCCACTATGGTGGTTAGATCGGCGACGCTAGGCAGAGGCACCTTGGCGGGATCCATGGCTAGATCTTACTGTCACAAGAAACGGTAGTGGATCCTCTGGACCACCGCAAGCGATGTCGTAAGCCACGCCAGGGAGCGGAAACTAAGTAGGTTCCGGTTTTTACCAGAGCCCGCCGCAAAGCGGGATGGACTTGCTGCGGCGGGAGTCTACCAGGTCGCTTCCACTGATTTGACTTGCTTGCAGAGGCAGCCGACGTGTAGCGAGGTACAAAATCGTAAGGCAGGCTCGTAGTCGGGGACAGGCAGGAAGGTCAGGACATGTGGCAAGGTTCGTGGTCGAGGACAAGCAGGAAGGTTAGGACAGGCGGCAAGATTCGTGGTCGAGGGACGGAGGCAAATGGTACGGTACACGGTAATCAGAACAAGACTTTCAGGAACGCTTTCTCAGTAGGCTAATGACACTAAAGATCCGGCGCTGGGCACAGGAAGGGGCAGACTTTAAATAGGGGCAGCAAAGGAATTTACCGGTGCGCTGGCCCTTTAAATTTCACAGTGCCGGCGCACGCGCGCCCTAGTAGGTGGGGAAGCGCGCGCCGGGAAGCAGAAACACAGTCCGGAGCGTGGCTGGTATAAGTTGGAGCGAGTGCGCCCGCGGCCCGACATGTGGGTCGCGGCGCCACCCGCCCGTGGGGCAGCCGTGACAGTAATCGTCCCCTTTTTAATTAGGGCCCCTGACAGGAGTATTGCCCTATTGTCACCTGTTCCAGTTACCATGTGCTATTTCCAATGCCGGTGTCTTCTTATGTGTCAAAGGGGCTTTTAGGACACCTCAGGATGCAGGGCCCTGTAGTGGCTGCCACTGCCAGGGGTGCCAACAGGGCAGTACGAGCAGTACTCCTGTCATGGGCCCTAATCGAAAAGGGGCCCACAAATATGTTAAAAAAAATTGTAGTAATGGGTGGTTCCCCATTTGATTTGGCTGTATGGGGCCTGAAACGGTTAATAGATGACTTACTGCAAACTGATTGATGACTGATGTTAATAGATGACTGATGGAATGTGTATTTCACATTGTGAAGCAGACGTGCTACAGTTTATTAGTCAGTGACATCGGCAATCGGGGCAACAAAATTGTCAGAGATCCACGTTTGATTCATTTTGATAAATGTCAAACGGTCCACATTCTTGGGGGAAAGACAGATATATTTGTCAGTTATCACCACTAGTGTTGAGCGATTATTATCGACAAAGTTGAAATCGGCACAGTTTTTTATGGTGATCGGATTTTTTTAGATCATGCGATAATTTAGGTTAAATCTGTGCATCATCTATTAAGATCGCGCCATATTCGGCGCTTCCTGTAATTTTGGCGGCCAGCAAATCAGATTACAGAATAGAGCAGGGTGAGATGTGTGTGCGACGTCATGACTGGGATGTGTATGGTTGCGATTGGCTGGAAAAATCCCATGACCTCGTTTTACATAGAACAGCGTTTCCTGTTCAGCCTCAGTGTCTCTCAGCGTCTCAGAGCAGAAGGACGTGCGCTCTGCTTGTGTCCAAACAGCTCAGCGAAATTATTATATTTTTTCACAGAGAAACCTCTACTATTAGCTGTGATCCTTACAATTTAGTTAGATTAGAGATTGGAAGATTTTATATAGTTAGGTAGAGAATTTTAAAGCAGCATCTTCCACTGTAAGGTCACGGGGGGGAGTGGAGGGGGGACCCCCGCGGGTGAACACAGACAAGCTCTATAAAGAATACTGGATAAAGTTCACCAAGACTTAGTGTAGACATTGCAATAGCTTTATTATTAACAGTTTTCTATTGAAATATTTCCTGGATATTGGGCAGCCTGAACTTATAGGATACACATCTTTTCTAGTAACTGCAGGTCTCTTTGTTAGGTGCAAAACTCCACTTTTATTATCAGTATACATTTCAGATAGGTGTTCATTTTCAATTTTGCCCATTCCACCTTTGTTGATATATCACCTTGTACTTAAATTAGAATCCAGCAAGTCAGCACAGGTTGATAGGTGCCAAAAATACCTTGTATTATCCGAATAAATTTCGGATACGTGTTTTTTGACTTTGGCGCACTACAGCTTTCTTCATTGAGGCACCTTGCACTTAAATGTGAATACTGCAATTTTGTAGTCACCACAGGTGAATTGATAGGTGCCAAAAAATACCTTTTATTATCCGAATACATTACAGATACGTGTTTTTTGACTTTGGCGCACTACAGCTTTGTTCATTGAGGCACCTTGCACTTAAATGTGAATACTGCAATTTTTTAGTCACCACAGGTGAATTGATAGGTGCCAAAAATACCTTTTATTATCCGAATACATTACAGATACGTGTTTTTTGCACTTTTGCCCAGTCCAGATATGTTGATAGAGCCACCTTGCAGTTAAATTTGAATCCAGCAATTGTGTAGTTACCACTGGTGAATTGATAGGTGCCAAAAAATACCTTTTATTATCCGAATACATTACAGATACGTGTTTTTTGACTTTGGCGCACTACAGCTTTGTTCATTGAGGCACCTTGCACTTAAATGTGAATACTGCAATTTTTTAGTCACCACAGGTGAATTGAAAGGTGCCAAAAATACCTTGTATTATCCGAATACATTTCAGATACGTGTTTTTTCACTTTGGCGCAGGCCAGCTTTGTTGATAGATCTATTTTGCAGTTATATTTGAATCCAGCAATTTCATTTTGATTTGAGGGATTTGAGAATAGCTGTGACTTGCCGTCTTTTAATAAGAGACTTTCCAAAACTCTTCCATACCTTCTCAAATTTGTATATTTCTGAACATGGAGCGAAATTCAGGTGGTAAGCGAGCAAAGAGGGGGGTAGGACATGGAGGTAGAGGTACGAGAGAAGGTGCTCCTTCCAGTGCTGGCGACAACACGCATGCCAGCGGATCATCAGTTGTCATCAGTTGTCAGGCCTGTCATCGCTGGGTCCCTGTGAATTTTAGTAACGAACAGCGTCGCTAATCTGTCCTTCAGTGGTTAATGCAACCTGCATCCAGCAGTCTTACCTCCTCGTCCTCCCAGTCATGGCCACAAATCTGGGGGTCATGCAGGTTTGGAGCTTATACTGTGGCCCAGGACAGGTATAGTCAATGTCCAGTTCAACTAAAATGGTGGTTGAAAGACTCCTTTTTCCGGCACTTTTTAATCTGGGGGTCAGACAGGTTTAATGGTCATACTGTGGCCCAGGACAGGGACAGTATATGTCCAGTGAAACTAAAATGGTGGTTGAAAGACTCCTTTTTCCGGCACTTTTTAATCTGGGGGTCAGACAGGTTTAATGGTCATACTGCGGTCCAGGACAGTTCTAGTCAATGTCCAGTTCAACTAAAATGGTGGTTGAAAGACTCCTTTTTCCGGCACTTTTTAATCTGTGGGTCAGACAGGTTTAAGGGTCATGCTGCGGTCCAGGACAGGGTTTGTCAATGTCCAGTTCAACTAAAATGGTGGTTCAAAGACTACTTTCTTCCGGCACTTTTTAATCTGTGGGCTATGCAGGTTTTTAGGGTCATGCTGCGTTCCAGGATAGGGATATTCAATGTCCAGTTCAAGTAAAATGATGGTTCAAATAATACTGCCTTCTGGCACTTTTTAATTTGTGGGTGATGCAGGTTTAAGGGTCATGCTGTGGTACAAGACAGGGATAGTGAATGGTGTGTGACTTTTTTTCTGTGGCTTTTATAGCCTAAGTGTTGTGCCTAAGATGTAGAAGGTATCCATTTGACTGTTGTGGCTGTTAATTCCAGCTTCTACAGCCCTGTTTGGGTGTAAGAATGAAGGTGTTGTTGCTCTCCCATAGACTTTAATGGTCATCGGAGATGATCGACTATCGACTATCGAAAAACCTTATCGATGGTGGCCGACTATCGACTATCGCCCGATGTCGATAGCCAACGTAATCGCTCAACACTAATCACCACGCCAGCTGTGCTGAATGTTCGTTCCGAGATAATACTGGCTGCCGGGCACGATAAAACTTCTATGGTGTGCCGAGCCAGCTCAGGCCATTCATCCAGTTTGGACACCCAGAAGTTGAATGGGTCCAGACCAAGTCCAAAAACATTGGGGTTTAGCCACAAGTACTCATGGACCATGCTCTTAAGGCGGTCTCTGTGTGTCTGAATGCTGCCCTGCCTTGCGGATGTTGGTGAGGTGGTAACAAATAAGTGAAAAATGTGAACCCGTAGGCTTCTTCCACATTACCTGCTGCTGATTCTGCTGCTGCAGATATTTGCCATTCTACTGCTGGCACATTGCTGACGTTGTTCCACCGTGACATTAGAATGTGAGGAAGACGCAACAGATGTCTCGAGTTGGTCAATGAGCACTGTCTTAAATTCCTGCACTCTACTGTCAATTTGTGGAAGGAAAGTGCTCATGTTTGTCTTGTAACGTGGATCAAGAAGGGTGGGCACCCAGTAATCGCTGTTCATTTTGATTGCCTTGATGCGTGGATCATGTTGCAGGCAATGTAGCATCCAAGCACTCATGTGTGAGATGCTGCTGGGAACTCCCAAGCCTCAGGGTCGAGGAGCAGTAACCAGATCTTACTCCTCTTCTTCCTCCTCCTCATGTAATCTGTTCCCACGTCTTACCACTGAAGGGTAACCGGTACCGATGCTGTCCACCAATGCCTCCTCCTCCTCCTCTTCTTCATCCTGACCATCACCAGAGCCCTGGCTAGCCTCATGCGCTGTGCTCAATGAGCTGAACTGTCGTCCTGCACCCGCCCTGGACCTAGAACCACCGTCTTAAGAAGACCGATAAAATTGGGAAACAGTCAGACCTTCTACATCCTCCGACGAGTAAGGCTCTGTGTCTGCATCTGTGTCCACCTCCTCCAACATCAGTGCCGTGACCTGCTGCCACAGAGTGTCTAACGCTTGTTCCAGTAAAAATATGACCACAGTGGTGATGCTGACAATGCCATCGTCCTGAATGACCATTTTGTAGGCATCTTCAAAACTGGTAAGAATTATGCAGAGATCCTTCACCTGCCTCCACCCTCTATGGCTCAACACCCCGAGGTCCGCACCACTGCTCGTCAGACCATGCAACACTTCATACTGCATAATGGCATTACGCTGCTGCCACAATCACTGGAGCATATGGAGGGTGGAATTCCAGTGTGTTTCCACATCAACAATGAGACAATTGAAGGGGAGGCCCAGATGACGTTGCAACACTGCCAGTCGTGCTGAAGCAGAGTGCGATTGCCAAAAGTGTGAGCGAAGACCTCGAGCCTTCCTCAGCAGACAATCAAGATCGTGTAGCGCTTTAGAAATTTCTGCACAACCAGGCTCATGACGTGTGCCAGGCAAGGGATGTGCATAAGTCTACCGATCTTAAGGGTGGCAAGGAGATTTCTCCTGTTGTCGCACACCACCTTCCCTGGCGCCAGGTTCTTATCACCCAACCACAGCTCGGTCTCATTGCGCAGAGCCGTCCACAACTCTTGACCTGTGTGTTGACGGTCTCCAAGACACATTAATTTCAACACGGCCTGGTTTCTCTTGGAACGTAATGCTACCCATGGAGCTTGGGTATCGGAAACCTGCATCATCCCTGCAGTGTGGAAGAGTGTGCGCCGAGCATGAGACCCACCATCATCACCAGAGACTTTCACCCAACTGACCCAGTGAGCTGTCCCAGAGATGTAGCACCCTTGATCATGCTTACTAGTCCATGTATCTGTGGTCAGATGGACTTTGCTGGACACAGAAGCAGCCAAAGCGCTGGAGATTTTTATTGACACGTGGCTGGCCAGGGCAGGGACGGCTTTTTGGGGGAAAGAAATGCCTACTCGGCATCTGGTATTGGGGGCAGGCCAGGTCTGTGACGTGGTGGAACCCATCTGTGTCCACCAATTGGAAAGGCAACATTTCCAAGCCAAGAGCCTGGCAATGCCGACATTCAGGCTTTTGGCTTTAGGATGGTTGGGGTGATAGCGTTTCTTCTGCTCCCACACCTGTTATACAGAATGCTGGCTGCTAGACTGGCCGATTTATGGCATGCAGGTCTAACTGGTGGAAGGAGAAGGGGTAGACTGTGTCTCTGGTGGTTGTAATCGATTGACACTGTGTGGCACTGGGGCTGATGCTTGCTCCTGCCGCTGCGGGACATGGGCCGAAGAGGAACGCTTGGTCTTGGAAGAGGTGGAGGAGGAGGAGGAGACAGAGGGTGTCACCGTGGTTGGAAGCCCAGGACCTGTGTGGTCTTTTTTTTTCAAGTGACTCCTCTTGCTTTAGATGCTTGCTTTAGATGCATGTGACTATTCATGTTTGTGGTGGTTAAACACTTTAGATTCTTGCCTATACTGAAGCGTTGACGGCCAATCCGGAATATGACGTCTCTCGGCGAATCTGAGGCTTGATCGAAAAAGGCCCAGGCTTCACAGGTCCTGGACCTCTTCAACGGTGATAACCTAGTAGCAGTGTTTCCGCTGCCACCACTGACCATGGCTGGCGGATTAATCTCAGCGGACTTGTGCGACCGCCCTCTCCCTTTCTGAGGCCGGACCCACACTGACACTACCCCATCATATTCCTCCTCATCCACTGATGAGGCGCTAGCAAGCAAATGCTGCCGAAAAGACTATGTTGGATCCGCAATGTCATTATCAACATCATCATCATCACAGGTGACTTCCTCGTCCTGACAGTCTACATCCTGAAGCTGAGGGTTAGAAGCCACAGGCACTGCAAGGCGTTAATGACCGCTCAGGATTTCTGCTGACTGACCAGCTTCCTTCTCCTCCTTCTCGCAGCATCAGCGATTGGGTGTCAGAGCAGACAAAATCATCCTCTTTGGCCTCTTGATCTTTTGAAATGCCTTCTGACCCCAATCGTATTTTGTCATCAAAGAGCTCTTCAGAACATGGATTATCCACAGTGGTCTGTACATAGGTTGACATTTGGGCTGCGTTTGCTTCAGGTTGAACTGATGCTGATGATGATAGTGACGACATTTGTGGCCGTGACTGAGAGGACGAGGTGGAAAAACCGCTGGATGCAGGTTGTGTTAACCACTGAAGAACAGATTAGCGACACTCTTCATTACTGAGGTTCACAGGTGACCGACCGACCGATGACAGGACTGACGGTCCTGCAACTGACGATGTGCTCGCTTGTCCGGAGCACTGGAAGGAGCGCTTTGTCTCGTACCTCGAGCTCCTCGTCCTACCCTCCACCTTGCTTGCTTACCACCTCTACTTTGCTCCATGTTCAGACAGATAAACATTAAAAAGGTCTAGAACATTTTTTCACAGTCTCTTACTGAAAAACTGTACTACAAAGACAGCAAATCACAGGTTTTCTTAATTCCCTATTATTTCTAACTGGCAACTAGCATTAGAAACAGAATTGTTTCTATCGAATATCTGTGAAATGCGGTGTTATGGAAAAACTGTGACACCAAATCAACAGTGTTCTTCCTTCAGTCCCTATAATTTACAACTGCAAAGTAGGACTAGCAATTGACTTTTTTCTATGGATTATCTAAGAAATGTGGTCTTTTCTGACAACTGACAACCAGGGGTAGAAATAGAATTTTTTTCTACAGAATACCTAATAAATGTCATCTTTTCCCACAACTAACAACCAGGAGTACAAATAGAATATTTTTCCACGGATTATCTAAGAAATTAGGTCTTTTCTGTCAACCAGGGGTAGAAATAGAAATGTTTTCTATGGAATACCAAATAAATGTGGTCTTTTCTGACAACCAGGAGTACAATAGAATATTTTTCCACAGATTATCTAAGAAATGCAGTCTTTTCTGACAACCAGGGGTAGAACTAGAAATGTTTTCTACAGAATACCTAATAAATGTCATCTTTTCCCACAACTAACAACCAGGAGTACAAATAGAATATTTTTCCACGGATTATCTAAGAAATGAGGTCTTTTCTGTCAACCAGGGGTAGAAATAGAAATATTTTCTACGGAATACCTAATAAATGTGGTCTTTTCTGACAACTGACAACCGTGAGTACAAATAGAATATTTTTTCACGGATTATCTAAGAAATTAGGTGTTGTGGAAAAACTCTGACAACCAATCAACAGTGTTCTTCCTTCAGTCCTTGTAATATAGAACTGCCAAGCAATGTGGTCTTATGCGACAAGCATTAAGGATTATAAACAGGATATTTTTATATGGATTATCTTGGAAATTAGATCTCATGGAAGAACGGGGTCTTTTACACCAGCTGCCCCCCCAAAAAAATAACTGCTGCATGTGAATAAAGGGAATGGACTGAGGTTTTCTGCCCAAAAGCAGTGTATCAAAGCTATTTTGGTTTAGGGCTGATTTCCCATGTCCTGTACATTGGCTGTCCATATTACACTGCAGCACAGACGTTGTGGCCAAAGAATGACATTTTCCAGAATAAAACTGTATAGAACAGTGATTACTTATGAGAGATTAACATAGCTGTGTCTGATGCAGAAGGTCCCCCCACAACCAAGCAGCCCCCCTGCTCAGAAATCGCTTGCAGGTAGTTTAGGGCAATGCAGAAATAAAATATGCTGCTATTTCACAAAGATTTAATATGAGAGATTAATGTAGTTTTGTCTGACACAGAAGCTGCCCACCCCAAACCAAGCACCCCCTCCCCCTCAGAAAATGAGCCAAGGAAGTTTAGGGAACTGCAGCTGTATCCAAATCTCTGACTAATACTGACTGGAATTGCCTAGCCTTGCTGTACTCTAACCTAACTAATCTATCTAGCAGCCTTTCAGTAGTGAAAATGCTTTGAAAAATGCTAAGCAGAGAGACAGCTATCCATTCTGTTCACAGTGTGGAAACTAATGCCGGCAAGCAGGAAGTGCTGTGACATAGATAAAACACGGTCATTTGATTTAAGCAGCCAATGAGATCCCTACTCCCCCCCACTGGTGACATTCTCGACCCCCCTCTGTGCTCTGCGCTGATTGGCTGGCAGGAACAAATACAGGAAGCTGCGGAAATGGCGCAATTTGAATCCACGATCACGATTGTTGATAAGATTTTAAGGAAAAAATATCAGATCAAATCGGAACCTCGATAAACGTGAATATCGGTGCGATTTCAACTTTTCTCGTTTAGATCACTCATCATCACTAGTCATCTCCTCTATTAATGCTGAATGCCTGCATGACTCCATTCTGTTCTGTACTGAACCTGTGAGTTTACAAGTGGGGGCGTTGCATAGGGAGAAAATCACATTCTGTGTGCTATCCCATTCCTCCTCTGCAATTCAGCTGGGACTTCTGTGGCAACAGCGCCATGCTCCAGTGCTCAACTGGCAGATAGGTAAACATGCTGGGGACAAGACTGTCATTCCTGCTGTCTTGTGGTGCCCCATCTGGTGCATACCACTTCTCCACTGACGTCTTCCATGCCCTTGCCTGTCAACCCTTTTCTTACCAGAAATACGCAGACAGGCAGATATCCTTCCACTACATCAAGCCTATGACTGTCTTATTAACCTCCTGCCTAGGACTACTCCTCCTCGGGGCAGGGTCTATCCTTTTGTGGTGGACTGGGTCAGAATATGGCAGAGGAGAGGGTGGGAGCAGCTAGGAAACTCACTGCTCTCGTCACGTGGCTTTAAAACTGAAAACCACACTTCTCATGCTCCTCTAGTCCTGCCAGCACCAGTGAAGAGAGGGTCTGCACTATTAGAGATGATTATGGTAGCTGTTCCCCTGGGGTACATTCCTGTAGTTGTCTCTCCCTCAACTGCCTGCGGTGGGTGGTATGCGATGTGCACTAAGTGCCTGGTACAGAAAAGACAAAAAGGTTAAAGTTGAACACAGCAGCAGAGGCCTCTTTTACTTCCCATGGCAAGATGTTATACAGAAAGAAGTGGAGTACTTTCAAGTTCATACATTTCCCTTCACAGCCAGTCCAAGCCACTCATTAGACTAGTAACAGGAACCCCTCAATTAAAGTCCATTATGAGCGTTTTCCAGAAGTCAAACGTGGAGCTCGCTTTGACTCCCATGTGCACTGGACAATCCTAAGACCTTGGGGTTTTTGGGCCAGACCAGAGGCTAACTGGGTCCCAAAGGGCGTGAGGTCTGGTGGGACTCAGTCTTTACCTCACGAGAATCCTGAGAATACAAAGTCCTGATAGCCCAGCTGAGACTTTCTTCCATTAAAATAGGCTTTTCTTCACTCTCTTGGTCCACTCCCATGTGGCCAGGGAACTAAAAGGGTTAAAGCTGACACCTGGGCCCAGGGGCAGCATAGTCTATGTCAGGGTGGCATGATGGATTGCACCTGGGACAGCTGTTGAAACAGATGATCATGATGATGATTAACCTACGATAAGGGTAAATGGAAAAAGACCCAGAACACTAAATTTACCTAGCTTTATTATCCTTCTACACCCCCTCCCTGTGTCAGGTTGTCATTACAATTTCCACCACTAGCTCTTGAGCGACAGAGACTGGTTCCATTTCTGCAGAACAACATGATTATACTCCTTTTACAGACATGTGCAGAAGCTGTTAGCTGAATACAGGGGTGAAGTAGAGGCCAATAAACATTTGGAACAACAGTTAGGGGGACATTTATGAAAACTGGCTAAGTCTAAGACTTTTTTTGTTGCCAATGGCAACCAACCAAAGAGCCCTTTTTCAGAGCAATATTTAAAATTAAAAGGACTTTGATTTGGGTTTCATGGGGAAAAAAGACATCTTAACCTAACTTTTTCATACATGTGGGCCCCTTTTATGCATAATAAAGTGCCATTCAAACATCTTAGTGCAATCAATAGGATTTTGTAAAAATATCAATGAATATTATGAAACATTTTTAACCCTTTGTGGGAGTTGTACCACCTTTTGTCACTACCCTTTTGGGTTTTGCCCAGACAAGGCATCATGGCATATATAAAAGAAAATCTTCAGAAAGGGTTCATCTGCAAGTCCTCTTCTCCAGCCAGTGCTGGATTCTTCTTTGTGGAAAAATAGGATTGTTCTCTTCACCTCTGCATCAACTATTGGGGTCTCAATAAGAAAACTGTTAATAACCGGTAGATGTTACCGCTGATCTCTGAGCTCTTTTACTATCTTTGCTGAGCCAGAGTCTTTACTAAACTTGACTTGCGGGGGGCCTACAATTTAATTCGAATTCGTGAAGGTGATGAATGGAAGACTACCTTTAATACTTGTGACGGGCATTTTAAGTATCTGGTGATGTCTTTCGGCCTCTGCAACACTCCAGCCACCTTCCAAGAATTTATTAACGGTTTCTTCAAAGCCTCCTATAAAATTTTTTTTTTTTTGTGATTTTTTTTTTTTATTTTTTTTTCCTCATGAAAAAACTGGAAACAATCTTGATTTTCTGGCCAATCTTGAAGTTCTCGGCCCCCCTTAGCATTTTCTAAACATCTAACGAAAAATCAACTCTAAGCCAAGCTTGAAAAATGCATCTTCGAACAGACCATCCCCCTTTCCTGGGTACTTTGCTCCCGAAAAAGGTTTCGATCCAGGATTTCCCTGCCAAGTTGCCTTCTGTCTTACAATCCCGTGCCTTCAAAAAAAATACGGGCCACACAGTGTTCCCGGATTCCAAACTATTCCCACATTTTTTTTGCATTAGCACCATGGTGTCAACAACTGTGGCACTTACCAAGAAGAACAGAAATCCTGGCCACCTGAAGCAGAAGAAGCATTCTCCCATCTAAAGTCAACCTTTGCCTCTGCACCTATCTTGTCTAGGCCCCACCCTGAGAAGCCCTTTTTCCCTTGAATGGATGCCTCATCTGCGGGGGCAGCTGCAATCCTGAAAAAGAAAACCCCCAAGAGCAAAACTCTAACATGCTGCTTCTTTTCTAAAAGCTTTTCCCCTTCTGAAATAAATTATACTATAGTGATCAAAATTTTTTTGGCCATTAAGCTAACTTTGAAAGAATTGCGATATTTACTTGAAAGGGCTTGCCACCCAGTCAACATTTTCACCAACCATAAAAACTTACTGTATCTTTAGATGGCACAGCGCTTAAAATTTTTCGGAAGCTAGTGTCCCGCTTTTTTCTCCAATTTAAATTTCTTATTCAATTCAACCCGCAAAAGAATATCAAGGGTGATGCTCTCTCCCATGCCTGATGTAGCTAGCCTAGACCCGCCCAGGGAAATTTCATACTTTCGAACGCTGTTTTTGGGCATCATTTTTGACCCCAACATTTCCCCGGGGGGAAAACAATGTTCCCCCCTGCTTAAGGAAAATAATCTTGAAGTGGGGACATTGTTCTTTGCTGGCTGGTCGTCCTGGAATATGAAAATCCTGCTTGTTCTTATCTCGTCATTACTGGTGGCGTAATCTGGATCAAGACGTCAAGGATTTAGTTCTTGTATGTGCTAGATGTGCCCGCAACAAGACTTCTCGTCTCAAACCTGCTGGCGTTTTGCAACCCTTGCCCATTCCTTAGTGTACTTGGACCCATATAGCCATGAACTTCATCACTGACCTACCACCCTCCTCAAATATTACTGTCATTTGGGTGGTTACAGACTGGTTCTCAAAGATGTCCCACTTTCTGCCCCTGCTCTTTCTCCTTTTGGCTCCTCAGTTTAAAACATCTTCCAAATATTTTTTTGCCCGCAGTACTTCCCCCTGTAAAAAATTTTTAAAGACAAAGCAGACACCTGGGAGTTTTTTCCCGGGAGAGCGGGTGGTATAGAACCCCCCAGGGATGGGTTCTAATGGATCCCCCCCAACCCCTGGGGCCGCGCAAAAGGGGGGGCCCAAAAAAAGGTTTCAAAAAAAAATGCCCAAAAAGGGGGAATGGGAAAAAGCAAATTTCCTTGGTTCATTTCAAACTTCTTTTTTCTGTCCCATTTCCCTTTTTTTTTTTTTTTTTTTTGTTTTTTTTTTTTTTTTTTTTTTTTTTTTTTGTTTTTTTTGTTTTTGGGGGTTTTTTTTTTTTTTATTTTTGGGTTTTTAAAAAATTTTTTTTCCCTTTTTGTAAATTTTTTTTTTTTTTTTGGGTTTTTTTTTTTTTTTTTTTTTTTTTTTTTTTTTTTTTTTTTTTTTTTTTTTTATCTTTATTTTTTTTTTTTTTTTTTTTTTTTTTTTTTTTTTTTTTTTTTTTTTTTTTAAAATTTTTTTTTTTTTTTTTTTTTTTTTTTTTTTTTTTTTTTTTTTTTTTTTTTTTTTTTTTTTAAAAAATTTTTTTTTTTTTTTTTTTTTCTCAGAATAAGGGGAACATGTGTAGAATCAACGCAACTTTGCAATTGGATGTCATTTGCAAAGCTGTCTGTTTTAACTGTCTCCACTTATCACTTTGTTTTCTGTAAACACAGTTCCCTGTGCCGTTTGGATTCCTCCTCTTTCATTTCATTGTCTGAGGACTCTACTTAATTTACATTACTGTTGGTCCCAGTCGTATTCAACGGTGAGCGTTGATTCATTGCCTCTCTCATCTGAATAAGGGTGGCAACAATTTCACTCTGCCCAGGTAGCTGCTCCACAAGTAACACTCCAGCTGCTTCTACAATCTGAAAAAGAGAATTGTGCCTCGGTTCTAAAAATCTGTGTGCTTGTTTTTCTGTTGGAGTTCAATAGAAGATGTGTGTACTTCAACTGTAACAAATCTCCAGCTGTGTGAGAGACGAGATCAAGGATGCTACTGTGAGATCATAGAAAGACTTGTCTAGGGACTGAATGCAGGAGAGTGTCTTATTGTAAACATACTAGCTCTTCTAACATAAGACTGCCATAGGGCGAGTGGAATGACACAGTGACATGTGGGGAATCAGTAGAGAGGGGGGGTTGAGCCACACTGATCGGGTTTCGCGAGCCATGAAGCAGTGACGTGGGGATGTGTCATTCCCTTCAGTTAAGAAACACCCTAGCTGTGTCGAGGGGATGAAACACATGACTGATGAAGCAGATACATCCCCTTACAACTGCATTGTAACACCAGGTCGCTACCACTTAGAAGTGGTTATTTGTGGTGGCAGGGCTGAAGTACAAGACGGAGAATAACATGGGTACAGGCAGAGGTTGTAGTTGTGGATCAAAGGCCGTTATAGCCGTAGACGGGTAGCAGAGTCCCAGACTGATAACGGACAGGTACAATGGCACTATAACAGCAGTAGTAACAGACTGGTGCAGCGGCAGGTAAACAGCAGTAGGAAACGCTGGTAAACCAGTGGTTAACGTAGGTAAGACTGGTAGCAGCAACCACACAGCAGACAGAAGTCAGAAGAACAACATAGAACAACAGGAACATTCTAAGAGAGACTCACGAACAAGATAGGAAGTTCCTTAAATCCCAGGAGGTCACAGGTCATTGGAAAGGTAAATGGGTACTGTGCCTTTAAATCACAGTAAGCTGCGTGCACGTGCCCTAGCGGGTGCTCATATGTGCGCAAGATGCCATGGAGCAGGAGTGAGGATAGGTGAGTTTGAAACATGGTGCAGGGACGCGGCCCAACCGGCACCAGGTACCATCTGCTAGCGAACGAAGAGGTCACAACAGGGACACAGCCATGCCCGTGGTCCGGAAGAGGAGCCACAGCATGGACAATGACAAAAACAGGGGACACAGCAGAAAAACGTCCACGATCCAAGGCAGGGATCGCGGCATGAATCGTGACACCCTGCTTATTGTCTCTGACCGGGGGTTCAATTCATCTCATAGTTATGGTGTACACTCTGTTCTTATCAATCTTTGTGCTGAACAACCTGCTGCTCAATAGTAATAAAAGTCTGATTCAGACGCTCTCTTAATAGAAATTTCACTTTACTATTTCAAATGCACACAATTTTCTTTCTTCATATGAACAGTCTATACATAGCCTGTAATATTTCATTTTTTGTTGTGAAAAATAGGGAAACAGTGAGATGCTCTCCACATGTATGAAAAATGTCTGAGGTCTAAAAATCCCTTTGTTGCCCATTGCAACAATCAAGAGCGTTCCCTATCATTTTTCCAGAGACATATGAAATGATAATGTGTGCTCTGATTCGACACTGCTACATGGGTCAAACAAAGGGAGTTTTTTGTAGACCTAAGTGACTAGTGTTGTGTTCTAATACATTGTGGCCTAGTCTTAAGGTTCATGTCAGTGTACCCTTCTGCAATACCATGTTAGTCCATAAATTAGACCACCGTATTCACGGGCTGAGAATCCCTGTCTCCTACTGTTATGGCATATTGTGTGTAAACCTTCTACTTTTCAGGATCCACCCTCTGTTCTCTTCTCCCGGTCAAGTTAGACTTTCCGGCCTCTCATCCCCAACCGAGGGGGAAAGTAGAAAGGTTTAACCAAGCCCGGGGATTATTTTGCCATTTTGTTCAGACATCAAGATGATGAAAAAACCTTTAAAAGATCCTCCTGTATGAATTCAAGGTGGAAAGAAGAGAAGCCACCTGCCTTTCCCCCCCCTGTGGATAAAGTAATACAGTGCATCAATCCGGTGTCCTTCAAGCTCCGGCTGCCTCTTTCTATGCACATCCTGAACTCCTTCCATGTCTCGCTTCCCAAGACATTGGTAGACGTGTCTCAGACTCCTAAAGCTGATTACGAATCAAAAGTAGATTCTTGCAGAAAAAAACTTTTGGGGGAAAGGGAAATATCCTCATTGACTGGAAGGGGTTTGGGCCAGAAGAAAGGTCTGGGAACCAGAGTTCAATATTCTTAACCAGGACCTTCTGAACTTTCTTCATTCAAAAAAGAGGCAGAAATGCAAAGGTGATCTGTCACGGGTGGTACCATGCCCTGAATGTTGGACCCGAGCGAAACCCAAACCCCCTGGGCCAAGCTTTCCTGGGGGTCGTGGGCCCCTTTGTTTGCCCATTACTCAACTCTCAGTGCTCCTGCTTCTCTGCGTTTCTCTGCCTGCTTTTGTGTGTCCCTGCTCTCTAGGGCAAGTGTGATGGCTAATTGAAATTTAGAGGGCAGTGCACTGGTAATTGGCTAAGTGCCAAGCGCTGATCCTACATCCTCTGGCTACATAATGCACTCCTTGCCGGATCTATTGTGCCCATACCATTAGAGAAAGAGTTATTCAGAGTTCTCTGTCGCTACTCTATATGAGACCCCTTGCCTCTGTCTACTAACCATGTTTACCTGCTCTATACCCTGATCTTTCTGCCTGTCCCAAACTACAAGTTTGCCTAGCGATTAATTTTTAAAAAATTAATTACTGTTTTTTCTTACGTGTAAACTCTAGATCACCAGATCTTAGGGGTCAGTCCACATGGCAAGGTTTTTGGTCGAATTTTCAGACGGTTTTTGGCAACTATCCCCATAGACTTTAATAGAAAATCCGTTCAGCAGTCCTCACTGAACGGATTTTTTGCCAGATGTTTTTTACACCGCCGAAAAACTTTCAACATGCACAATCTTCTGCCCGATTTTCAGGTGGAAGACATTCATTTAAATGGTTAAGAGGGATGGCAAATCCACAAACCCCAGACATAACCAAAACCATCCAAAAGATAACAAAATACCGTCGGGATCCTTAAGACAGAATCTGACAAGTATTTTGTCACTGCAGTGTGGACAGACCCTAACACAGTCAAAATGAAAAACTATGAAGGGAGTTAAAGCTAAACAATAAAGAAACACAACAAGGAAAAAATCAGAAACGATCATAAACTCTGAAATATCCAATACATTTACCCAAGGAAATGATATTTCAATGGAACGTAACATTTACTAAGTATATATTTAAATACAGTAGAACTTTAATGTACAATAACAGAAAAGGACTCACCAATCCACAGGCATCAATTCTCAGGAGTAGAGAGTCCTGGTTGATTTGTATAAAAGTCATCCAAGCTCCCATCAATACATACCAGAAGATTTCCATTCTGTAAAGATAGGGGAAGACAATACAAGCTTTCCTATCCCTATTTGTGTAATAACCCTAATTCAGCTCTTAGCAGGATGAATGCCCCAATAAGGGCGATTCCACAAACTAAACCTTTTAATCTCTAATGCAAAATCTCTAATACTATAAAAAAAAAAATGTCTAACATCCAGGCGTGTTTTAAAAGGCAATGGCCAAGATCTTCAGTAGGCAACTGCTACAAAGGGATGAATCAGATGTGGGGTGGGAGGCTAGTATGCCTACTGGGAGTGTTGTTCCTTGATGACCCAAACAAAGTCTATCTGAGTCTATCATATAGAGATTTTCGTTCTACCCCCCATTAGACGTTCCTCCTTTCACAGAGCACAAGAATGTACCCACCAATGAACACATTGCAAGAACCCAACTTCTGTATACCATAATACATTGTCGATGTTGAAACCAGAGTCATTTGTGTCTATACATATCGCAGGTGTCCTCCAGCATAATTCTCTCCGTTGTGCGGCATCCCTTGTAGTATACTGCAGCTGAGAGTTCTCCAATGTTTGTCGTCCCTTGTAACATACTGCGGCTGCATGAGAGTAATAAATCCGCTAGCGGGAGTAGCCGCACCTCAACTGCAGAGGTGCGCACTTTCGTTTTGACTATGGTCCCATTCACAGTGCCGCTCATAGAGTCAGACAACCATTCCAGAGAGAACCAAACCTACTTCCGCTCACATTGACGCCAGTATAAACAGACATACATATCAGTGTGATAAACATCATAAGGTAGAGGCCAAGTACACAAAGAATAGAGTCCCATATATATAAAGTCACCAGTAAAAACACCAGTGGAATAAGCCTCTCCCCCATACCTAATATGTCACCCATATGTCACATCCAGATACCTCTGTATACTCCAAAAGAGAGAAAATAAAAGAGATATTATAAGGGTAAATAAAGACAAATACAGAGTATCCTAAATGGTAATTTAATCATTATGACTACACTGAATAAAGATTAGGGCATAGAGCAGGCAAACATGGTTAGTGGACCGAGGCAAGGGGTCTCATATAGAGTAGCGACACGGAACTCTGAATAACTCTTTCTCTAATATTATGGGCACAATAGATCCGGCAAGGAGGACTCCATTCTTTGTAGGTGGGAAAACTTGCAAAATCACCAATGTATCAATACTATAATTATTTTCCCCACTCTAATGTTTTAGACGAAATTGTTACAGACGTGGCAATACCAATTATGTTAACTTATTTATTTTACTATGTAAAATAAAGGTTTTTTTGAATAGGGAATCAAGGGTTTTGTGTTTGTTTTTACTTTTTGCTTAAACCTTTTTATTTATTTGCTTTTTCCTTTATTATAGTCTAATATTGGAATACACTCAGATCACTCTTAAAATACATAGCTATAGATTACTGTATTGCTATATATTATACTGGACTGTGATAGACAGCCTATTAAATTCTAATAGGTTCCTGTATATGGCAGACACAGAGGCCATTATTTGCTCTCTAGGTGACATGCCAACCATTGGCTACCCACGATTACACTGAAGGGGTGCCCATGGGTGACAGAGGGAGCACCCTTCCTCTGTTAGCCACCTGGATTCTGTGGACCTTAGCAACTGATTTAACCCCTCCAACCTACTGCCTCATCTATCCTCCATACCCCACTGCCTTTTTCCTCATTTAACCCCTAAACCCAACTACACATTGCCTCATTTAACCCATACACCCCACTGACCTCCTTTCTATTTAATCCCTACACCTCACTGCCATTCTCTTCTTCTAAGCTTCCCACTTTACTGCTACCTACTGTACTTCTACATTATAGCTTTCACTCTAGATTGCCATCTGCTTTATGTACTGTAAACCCTCACCCCCATGTCGAGCGGTGTGCAGAAAGGGCGACATGTATCAAGTCGAGGCATCGGAGCGCATGTTTTCGCCTGATTTAAAGTGAAAGCTGCGCCTCATTTATGTCGGCGCCCGAGGTGCGCTCATACATGCGGTGTAAAGTTCCCTGCTCCTCGCCAGTGTGTGAGGCGCAGTGCGGGACTTAGGCGCAGAAAGGACTGCGCCTTACATGTAATACGATTCGAGACATGCTGGAAATCAGCGAAAAATCATTAAACATGTTAGTGAATAGCAAAAATAGTTGTCTTTCAAATGAATGAATGAATGAATTAAAGTAAAAAATCAAAGTTGTCAAAAAACGATTAATGTATTAAAAAAAGTGGATCATTTAAAATTACGGAAAAATTAAAAGACGCAAAGAAAAAATTTCGTTCGCCCCGTGGGCTGGCGATGTTCCCAAAAAAAACGTTTTTTTTAAAGTGAAAAAATTTCTCTGTAAAGAGCTAAATCCTTCTAAAAACATACTTCAACAAGCCCCTAACAACGGTTTTCCCCTCCCCGGGAGAAACATGGGAATTGGGATGTAAAAAAATTCGGGGGAAAAGACAGTAATTAAAATTCTGGAAGCTCTTCCATAGGTTGGAAAAAAACCCAACCATCAAATAGAGCGACGTGCCAGTTAACCTATGGAGTAGTTTTGACCAAAAAATAAAAAAGGCGGGACATTTCAAGTCTCCCCCCGTATTGGCTAAGGAGGACGGCCCTCTTCCCCCCCAAACCAATCCAGACTGAATATTTCCATAGACAGTAAAATTTTTGGGGCGCCCTTCTATCACCCCTTTTCTTGCTACACTCAAATAGACGCATACATTGATTGGTGGATTCATATCTGACGCTGGTTTCAACCAATCAGCTTTTTTCCCTGCCTTTTTTACGTATTTTGAACTGTCCCCCTTCGCATTTAAATGAAATACTCCCCATAGGGTCATGTTGCCCTTTTCTGTTTGGGTTTGGGTTTTTTCCGCCCAATGAGAAGCGCTTAAAAAATTTTAAATTACGTATTTCCTGCAATTTTAAATATCCCATTCCTGTTTTTTTGCCCCGGGGGAGGGACAAAACCGTTGTTAGTGTTTTATGATGTTGTTTTTAGAAGGTTTTAGCTCTTTTACAGAGAATGTTTTACTAGTATGAGCGTTTACTTGACTATGTTTGGGTCGATAGTCGATATCCGATTTAAAGACGTTTCCCCGATATTTGTAATGATTACCCCCCCGGGCCCATTAATTCTAGGGGAGAGCAAAAAACCCCTTTCATTTTACACCCAAACGGGGGGGGAAAGCTGGATTAACACCCACAACATCAAAGGATACGTGCTACACTTATGCAACACACTTGGGTAAAAAAAGCCACAGAAAAAAGTCAAGACCATTCACTATCCCGTCTTTACCACAGCCTGCCCCTTAAACCGCATCCCCCCACAAATTAAAAATGCAAAAGGCAGTTGTTTGAACCCATTTTAGTTAAACGGAATTGGATATACTGTCCTTACCGCAAAATGCCAAAAAACCGTCTGCCCACAGTTTTAAAAAGGGGGGAAAAAGGAGTCTTTGAACCACCATTTTAGTTGAATGGACATTGACTATACCTGTCTGTCCACAGTTGACCTTAAAACCTGTCTGACCCACAAAATTAAAAATTTGCCGGAAAAAGGAGTCTTTCAACCCCCCTTTTAGTTGACCTGGACTTTGCTACCTTCCTGGCCCACAGTAGGGCCCCTTAAACCTGTCCCCCCAGATTAAAAAGTGCGGGAAAAAAGGGAGTCTTGAACCCCCTTTTTTGTTTCACGGGGACTGATTTTTCCCGTCCGAGCCACAGCATGAGCCCTAAACCTGCATAACCCCCCGATTAAAAATGCGGGGGAAAAAGGGTCTTTCAACCACCATTTTTGTTTACTGGAAATTTACTAACCGTCCTGTACCACAGCGACCCCTAAACCTGTTTGCCACAGATCACAAAGTGGCATAGATTTTGTACAGTGACTGTCTTTAGTATTTTTTTTGGTAAGCTTTTTTTACAGAATTTATTTAGGGAAGTTTTATTTAATTTTACATTTTTATCATTTTGCTTTTTTTCAGGTGTGATAACATCAACATACACCCCCCCCTGAGTTTTTACACGTGTATATGTGTTTTTTTCTTTGCACACCCCCTAAGTAAAAAAATGTCTAATCATCCCCCAAAACATTCTTTTTGAGAGACATTGCCCTCCTGGCTTCCCGAAGGGGATTCAGCCCAAACAATTCAAAGGGGTTTTTTTTTTCTCCCAAAACCCTTTTTCAGTGATTAGGGAAAACTCCCCCGGGGATCAAATGATTTAACCCCATAGTATCCAGCCCCAGAAATTTTAAACCCAAATTGTTTCAATTTGTTCCGTCCTGGACCCCCTTTTTCACTACTTAACCTACAGAAATCCCTTTTTCAAATCTGTTTTTTTAGAGAAATTGGGAACTCCTGATTGCCCCCAAGGGGAGCAGTGCGCCGTCACCCTCTGTTAACACGGGGTCGCGCCAGGGGGCCCGACTTTCAGTCGGTCGGGGGAAAGCCAAGGCTAGCTTGCTCTATTTTAAATCAGGTTTGCTGCCAGGGGGAGTTACGTGGGTGCGGGGGAGCCCAGGCTGGCGGGTCCGTCATTATTAACAGGTAAAAGCCCTTATACGCGCAACAAAACAGTCATTTTTGAAGCGGGGGAAGCGGGAAATGTGAGGTAAGACCTCCGCCTTCCCCCAGTACACAGTCAAGCCTGGGTAGCGCTTGCCCTCCGTTGGTTTTGGGACCAATTGAGCTTCACTTGGAAATCTGGTGGTTAATGCTCTGTTCCACCAGGTGCCCTTTTTTCTTGCATTCTTTTTCTATTTTTTTCAAACGTTCTGGGGGAAATTGCCTCGTTCTTTGTTCTCTGTCCGTGCCCCTAAATCCCTGTCCCCTGAATAACCACTTGGTCAAGTCTTCCTGACTTCCCTTTACAATTCGGGAATTTTTTTCCGCTATTTTGTACACAAGTTTTTTATAGTTTTAAACTAAAAACACATTTTTAAAATAGGATGGAATCCCACCATTTTTGTTTCTCTTTTTTTAATTGATTAAATGGGTTGTCTCATCGGGATTGTAGCTATTTTTAAAACTTGCAAAAACAAGTCTTTTTTGCAATATTGTCCATTTACAGTTCCCCCAGCAAAACCAGCAAAATGAACTGTTGGGAACGAGAAAAAAATTGCAGTAAAAAATGTTTTTTTAATAAAAATTTTTCAAGGGGATCATTTCTGTTGAAAAGGAATGTGAAGTAGGGGGAAACAAATGGGTGACCTGGGCCAATTGGGGCAAACATATCAAGATCCATGCCTGATTTCATTTTGATAAAAAGTAAAATGATCCACATTTCTGGGGGAAAGCGGTGCGTTTGTCTGTAATGATCCTCCATCTGTGCGGAAGGTCCCTCGGGTTTGACGCTGGCTGCGGGGAGGACAACCCCTCTAGGCGTGGCGAGTGAGCTGGGCCCCATTCTCCATTTTGGATCCCCAGAAGTTATTGGGTATGGAACACTACAAAAAAATTGGTGTTGGAGATCAGAAAGTCATGCACCATGATCTTAAGCTGGTCCGTGTGTTGTTGTGTCCCCGCATTGCATGCTTTGGGGTTTGAGGTGGAAAATAAAATTGCCAGAGGTCCCCCATTAGGCTTCTGCCCCCCTTGCCTGCTGCTGCTGCTGCCGCTAGGGTTACTTGGCCCTCACTGCGGGTCCGTCGTTTGATGTTGTTCCCCCGGGGACATTTGAAAAATGTTGAAAAGCAGACGAAAAAGATGTCCCCCAGTTAAAAAAATTCAGCAAGGTCCCCCTTTTCCTGCTTTTTTATCTCTATTTGTGTGGGTGGAAGGAAATTTGTGGTTTAGTTTTTTCCCGGGGATCCAGGAGGGTGGCCACCAGTAAGGGTTGTTAATTTTAAAGGGCCCTTAAATTTTAAAAGTTCATTTTGGGGGAAAAGGGAGACCCAAAGATTTCATGTGAGAGTGGGGGCCTTTTTTTCCCAAAACCCTCTGGGTCGGGGGGGCCCACTAGAAAAACTGATTTTCCCTTTCATTTTCCTCCTCCGCCTAAAATTTCGGGGGAAACCCCTCTATCCAAGGCAAAAGGAGGCCCGGAAAGGGGGGTTTTGTCTAGGAATCCCCTCCCCCCTCCCCCTTTCTGTTTCCTGGCACAGTTTTCAACAAAGCCCTGATTTGCCTCAGATGATGAAACCCTGGGGAGCTGAGGCGCCCCCTTGAAACCAGCCCGGGGGCCCCCGAACCACTGTTTAATGAAGACCGAAAAAATTGGGGAAAACTGCCCGGGCCCCTTGTGGATTCGAGGGAAAGAGGAGGCCCCGTGACCGCATCTGTGCCCGTCTCCTCCCCCGTCTCTGGGGGAAACCTGATGTTTCAGAGTGTCCAACGATCGTTCCAAAAAACTAAAAATCCCACAATGCTCATGCTGACTAGGGCATTTTCCCCCCACTGACCATTTTTTGGGGGCTTTTTTTCAAAACTGGCAAGGAAAGGTGCAGGAACTCTTTTACCTTTCCTCCACTCTCGGTGGCTCAATTTCCCCAGGTCCGCACCGCTGCTTGGGCAGGCCATGGGGTCACTTGTACTATGTTAAAGGCATTTTGCTGCTCCCCCCCAAACGCTGGGCATGTGGAGGGTGGAATTCCAGCGTGTTGCCACATCAACAAAAGAGAAAGGTTTACAGGGAGGCCCAAGGGGGACGCGGGAAGCAGCCAGGCGGGGGGGCTAAAACAGGGTTTCGAACGGCCCGGGAAAATGCGAAAATCAGACCTAGAGCCTTCCTCAGCAGGCAGTCCAAAATCGGGGATCTCTTTTTGAAAATTTTTTGGAAGACAAGGTTCCTGACATGTGCAGGCAAGGGTTGTGCTCCCCCGGCCTACCGATCTTAAGGGCGGGGCCAAGCCCCGATTTCGCCGTTTAAACCCCACCACCCCTTTCCTGGCACAAGGGTTTTTGGGCACCCCGCCAGGGGCTCGGTTCGTTGCGGAGGGGCCGTCCCCCAGCTCCTGAAACCCCACCCCCGAAAACATCCACCCAGCTCACCCCCTGAGCTGTCCCCAGGATGTAGCGGCCTTGGCCGTGCTTATAGTCCATGGGGGGTGGTGAATGGACTTTTCCCGGGCAAGGTGCAGAGAAGTGGTCTCTGGTGGTGTTGGTGGTACTCGGGGCGAGGGTGGAGGCTGAAGCGGAGGCTGATCCCTGATCCTGCTCTGGGGACCCCTGGGCAGTAGGAACGCTTGGTGGGGGCGGAGGGGGAGGAGGGGAGGGAACAGAGGGTGTTTTGGCAGTGGCCAAGGGGTTTTCCTCCATTTTAACCCCATGCATTTTGGGTGCATTTTGGACTAGGCATGTTGGTGGGGGGTTAAACACCTTTTATTTTGCCCCTACTGATGCGTTTACGGCCAAAAAGGCGGGAAAATTTTTCATCGCTGGGGGAATCAGGGCTTGCTCAAAAAAAAGGGCCAAAAGGGTTGAGGGTCCCGGACCTTTTTGAGGCGATAAGGAGGGGCGAGGTTTTTCCCCTGACCATGGCGGGGAATCATATCGCGGACTTCTGCGACCGCCCTCTCCCTTTTTTGGGCCCGGGACCGTATTGACACTACCCATCGTCTTCCTCCTCGTCCAGTGTTGAAGCGCACGCAAGCAATTCTGCTGAAAAGACCACGTTGGATCCGCAATGTCGTCATCATCATCATCAACACAGGTGACTTCGTCGTCCTGACATTCTGCATCCAGGAACTGCGGGCTACAAGAAAGAGGCACTGCAAGGCGCTGCCGACCGCCCGGGATTTGACTGATGGCATCAGTAACTGGGCGTCAGAGCAGACAAAATCATCCTCTTTGGCCTCTTGATCTTTTATATGCCTTCTGACCCCAACCGCATTTTGTCATCAAAGAGGTCTTCAGAAAATGGATTTCCACAGTGGTGGGTACACGAGTTGACATTTGGGCTGCCTTCGCTTCATGTTGGACGGATGCTGATGATGCTGATGACGACATTTGTGGCCGTGACTGGGAGGATGAGGAGGTAAGACTGCTGGAAGCAGGTTGCATTAACCACTGAAGAACAGTTGGCGACGCTGTTCGTTACTGAGATTCAAGGGGGCCCCGAACCCAAACGATGACAGGCCTGACGGTCCTGCAACCGTCGATCCGCTGGGCTGCGTGTTGTCCCAGCCTGGAAGGAGCACCTTCTCTCGTACCTCTACCTCCATGTCCTACCCCCCTCTTTGCTCGCTTACCACCTGCATTTCGCTCCATGTTCAGAAAGATCAAAATTTGAGAAGGTATGGAAGAGTTTTGGAAAGTCTCTTATTAAAAGACGGCAAATCACAGCTATTCTCAAATCCCTCAAATCAAAACAAAATTGCTGGATTCAAATTTAAGTGCAAGGTGCCTCTATCAACAAAGCTGGACTGCGCCAAATTGAAAAAACACCTATCTGAAATGTATACGGATAATAAATGGTATTTTTTGCACCTAAAAATACACCTGCGATGACATCAAAATTGCTGTATTCAAATTTAAGTGCAAGGTGCCTCTATCAACAAAGCTGGACTGGGCAAAAGGGAAAAAAAACACCTATCTGAAATGTATACGGATAATAAACGGTATTTTTTGCACCTAAAAATACACCTGCGGTGACGACAAAATTGCTGTATTCAAATTTAAGTGCAAGGTGCCTCTATCAACAAAGCTGGACTGGGCAAAAGTGAAAAAACACCTATCTGAAATGTATACGGATAATAAACGGGATTTTTTACACCTAAAAATACACCTGCAGTTACTAGAAAAGATCTGTATCCTAATATAAGTTCAGGCTGCCCAACATACAGTAATTATTTCACCAGAAACTGTTAATAAAAGCCATTTCAATGCAATGTCTAAACAAAGTCTGGGCTGCACAATATCCACTATCCTTTAAAGAGCTTGTCTGTGTTCGCCCCCCCCCCCCCCTTTCCCCCCGCTCACCCTCGTGACTTTACAGGGCTAGATGCTCCTTTAAAATTCTCAGCCTAAGTACCTAAAATCAGATAATCTCTAATCTACCTAAGTTCTAATGTTCACAGCTAAAAGCATAGCTGTCTGTGTGAACAAATAGAACAATTTCGCTGAGCTGTTTGCTGAGCTGTTCGGACAGAGACCGAGCGCACATCCTACTCCTTTGAGACACTAACACACACTGATCATGAACAGGAAGGGTTGTTCTATGTAAAACGAGGTCATGTGATTTTTCCAACCAATCGCAACCATACACATCTCAGTCATGACATCGCACACACAGCTCACTCTGCTCTATTCTGTAAGCTGATTTGCTGGCCGCCAAAATGACAGGAAGCGCAGAAAATGGCGCAATATTAATAAATTATGCGCAGATTTTCACCTAAATTATCGCGTGATCGAAAAAATCTGATCAACATAAAAACCGTGCCGATTTAAACTTTGTCGATAATAATCGCTCAACACTAAGTTTTACACTTAATAAAAGTGATTTATTTCCTAATACTCCATGCCTCACAGAGCTGAGATTTCAGTGCCCCATCTCTCCATAGACTACAATGGGATAAAGTAGCTTGTGCTCGGATTGGCCGGGATAGCCAAGCCCCTGCTAGCTCAACCAATCAGCTCTTTTCTGCCTTTTGTACTGTATTTTGAACTGTCCCGCCTTTTCGCTTGATTGGGCCATACTACTCCATAGCTTATAATGGGTCACTGTCGCTGCTATTCTGCTTGGCTGGTTTCTGCCAACCGATGAGAAGAGCTTACAGAATTTGAATTACTGTATTTCCTAGCAATTTTCTATATCCCAATTCCTGATGTTGCGCCGGTGACGGTGACAAACGTGTTGTTAGGGATTTGATTGATGTATGTATTTAGAAGGTTTAGCTTTTTTCGATAAGTTTTACACCTAATAAAAAAGATTTTTGAATTAAAACCCTGCCTACGGAGCTGGATTTATTTCTTTTGGATTTTATATTTTTCCTCTATTTAAATGATCAACTTTTTTAATACTTTTTAAAAGTTTTTTTGACAACTTTAATGAAATTTTTAATGAAATAATTTATTAATGAAAAATTTTTTTTGACAACTCTTTTTTATTATGTACGTTTAAAGTCGACCTAGACACATTTTTCCACTTCCCTTACGTTTACTTTACTTGCCTCCTTGGCTCAGATGACCACATTAAAAAAGGTCTCCCCGTCGGAATGGCGCTTTCAATCGCCCCCATTTCCGACCCGCGATCATGCATGCCCGGAGGAATTTTAAAGTGGTGGTCCCCCCCCCCCCAGAATGCACCAATGGCCCATTGTACGCCCCTTCATGTTGGCGATCCGAAAGTGGCGAAAGGTTTTTGCCTAACATCGTCTCTGGCCCCGGGATTGGTCGGGGGGCGCCATTTTCCCAAAAACAGGCGCAACTCCCGATCTACATGTCGCCCCAAAGTGTCTAAAGCCCATAAATAAATGTGTCTGTGACATGCTGCACCAAATATGCTCCAATTTTTGGGGTATAATGAAACACTTTCCTGGTGCAACCACATTGGTAAAGGGGGCCACTGTGTCATTCTGCTTACTATATGCGCAGTATTGATTTTAGTGACATTGTGGTTGCTCCAATTGAACATGTCCTTTCCCACTCTTTGGGAAAAATCAAAAAGAATACTACTGGCTTTATGAGTTATCATGTTTACATCCAGGATTGCCTATTGAGATTGAGGTTTCTTTATAACCTTTCTTTCTTTTACAGCTACATCTTATCTCAACACTGTAACCTTCAGCTGATTTTATTTTTCATTTTGATTATCATATACAGTATGTGTTCTGTATCACTGTTTTAGATAATATTTACCCTTAAAGGGAACCTGTCACATAGATTATGCCTCCCCTGCTGAGGACAGCACAAGCTAGTGTCAGACTTGCTGTTTCCATGCGTGTCCCTTTTCTGAAAGTTGCTGTAGTTTTTAGAACTTTCCCCCTGTCTTATTCATGAGCGGGTGTTAGCCCCCCCCACCAAATGCTAGCCCCCCCAGACAGTTTTCACAGGTTTCCCCTATTAAAGTAATAGGTTTATCAGTTGAGGGCGACCGGGCTAGCCTCTGATGGGTGGGGTTTGAAAAAAACTGACTCTTTGAATGACTCTTTTCTGGCTGAAAGCTGCAGATTTGAGCATTAAATACTCAAAAAACAGCATCTTAAGAATAAGGAACAAGGCTGGAAACAGCAGTCGAACTACCTTGTTCTGTCCCAGGAAAGGGGGGCTAATCATGTGGGGAGGTCTCTTTAAGGTCTAAGCATTTGTCTTTATCATGTTTGTTTTCTCCTCCCTGCCTTCCAATAGCCATAGCTTTTTTATTTTTCCATCTACATAGACATAGGAGGGCTTAATTTTGTTAGATAAAATGTACTTTGTAATGGTTCCATTGACCGTACCATAAAGTTTACTAGGAAATCCAAACTAAAAAGTGGGGTGTGAAAAAGAGGAATTTTTTCCCCCTTTTTACCCGGTTTTTTTTTTTTTTTTTTTGGGTTAACTCTTCGGTATGAAGGGGTTGCTATCTGTTGCTACGGTTGGTTCAATTTCCCGCGATATAAATATATAGGGTTTTTTGTTTTTTTTTTAGTACTTTAAAAAAAAAAAAAACATTCTTATTTTTTAAATTTTGTGCAGCGCCATTTTCTGCGGCCAATAACCTTTTGCTTTTTCCACCTATGAACCTAAGCAAGGGAGCATTTTTTTGTGGGCTGAAGTGCAGTTTTTATTGGTTTCATTTTGGGATTCATGAAATTTTTTTATCACTTTTCATTCCAATTTTTTTCCTGTACGGTTGGGGTTTCGATAGGTAAATTATATATTTTAATAGTTGGACTTTTAAAAGGGCTTGGAGATTTAATTATGTGAATTTTTTTTTAAAATTTTTATTTTTCTATTTCTTTA
>JAODAL010044466.1:0-32855 GCA_025379985.1 Phyllomedusa bahiana | reverse complement strand
ATCCTAATAATATCCCAAAAAGATAAAAATATCTCATATAAAATGTATTTAAAATTAATCGAATCCAAAACTAATTTTACATTAAATAACCCACTGATGATGTTGTTCAGATTTTTACTACATTAAATTTGAAATGTATTTTTGCTGCTCTCACCATTTAGTTTACATAAAGCAAGAGCCAGCACACCACAGGTGAAACTTTGGTCCAACAAGCAACATCAGTACCATCGATTCTATTCACTGACATGCTATTCTAATGAGTTCTCTTTTATTTCCAGCTTATCTATAGCCTTTATACATGTTTGGCGCATTACTTATGTGCCTAAATTCCATAATGCGCCAAACATACAGGCGAGGTGCAAAGAACTTCAGACACCATTTATGAACGCACAAAAAACATTTTCATACATACAGGCACATTTGACACTGAAAAATAGATGCAAATATGCAATTCGATTCACCTAGTTCCATATATGACTCCCTAAGTCTTATACCCAATGCTAGTGGTGTAGCTACAGGGGTGGCACTGACTACCGGGCCCTTAAGCCAAGAGGGCTCACAGGTCCCTTTTACTAGAATAGTGCTACATCAATGGATATCTAAAGATACTCAAAAATTCCATGGCCAGCAGCTTTTCATACATATTGACAGGGCAGAGAATGGGGACATGAGGGGAGAGTGTAGGAATCAGTGACAAGCACTCTACTACATTATCCGAGCCCGTCGACTGTGTCCCTTGGTCAGCCTACTCTATAATCGTCCCCTATGCCATTGGGCCCACCCACTAATGCTGTCAATGCCATACTGTGAAGAGGACTCCAAGCCTATTCTGCTGCTCCCCTTCATACTCCTCCTCCCATAGATGTCCTGTCAGCAAACCCTGTACAATTTGAGATAAGGTATATATGCAGGGAGACAGTAGAGGAGCTTTAGTGGACAGAGTAATGTAAATGTATATGTATATATTTATTTATGTACATATATATGCACTACATACAGTACATATACTCCTGACCCATAAAGATGACTTTCTATGTACAAATATAGTGCAGACTGTCGGACTGTCGGCTTTATGGGTCAGGAATATATATGCAGTATATGCAGTGTAAACAAATTACATATCAATTAAAAGTGATATAACCAAAAGTTCCAAATGTAATAAACAGTCCAGTGAAAAAGTGTTAAGACATTTGAACACATAGGGCCACATGTATGAAACGGTTTTGATCTAAAACTCACTTTTTTCCCCATAGGTTTCTATGGGGAAAAAAGTGAGTTTTAGACCAAAAACATTTCATACATGTGGCCCATAAAATTCAACATCAGTAATACAAATCAAAATTATATCAATATTATAAATCAGTAAAGCGGTGGTGGTGGAACAAACACCTATTACCTCCAGAGACCATTAAATATTAATAAGGGAAAGCGGCTGTATGTTATTCATGCACAGCCCTCTGTGTCTCGCCGTCCTGTAACATGCGGTGCGCATGACCGGTGTCATGGGGGCTGGTGCGGGTGCCGCTGCCCCCCGCGGCCGCCCCTCTGCCCACAGGAGGTCCGGTGCGGGTGCCGCGGTTGCCCACGACCATTCCCCTGCTGCCCGGGTCCCGGCGATGGCTCACTTACCCGTCCACGCTGCTGTGTACGCTGCTCTTGCCTGTCCCAGCCGTCGCGCGCATACCCGCTGTCTAGGGCACGTGCGCGACGGCTGGTCTGGATTTAAAGGGCCAGTGCGCATGTAATTTGGTCAATTGCCGGCCGCTGCTCCTATATAAGGAATACGCCCCCAGCACTCTCTGCCAGATTGTTGGCGTGGGTTGCCTAGTTTTTAGAGTGTTGGAAGTCCTCTCTGATTACCCGTGTACCAGTCCGTTCCGCTACGTTTCCTGACCTTGCCTGTTTGCCGCCTGCCCTGACCTTGTGCCCGTCTCTGACCACGAACCTCTGCCACCTGCCCGGACTTTCTGCCTGTCCCCGACTATGTCTCCGGATTACGATTCTGTACTACGCATTACCCCGGCCGCCATCGCAAACAAGTCACGTCAGGGGTAGCGACCTGGTAGCCTCACGCCGCAGCAAGTCCATCCCGCTTTGCGCCGGACTCTGGTGAATACCGGGGGCTACTTAGACTCCGCTCCCTGGCGTGGCTTAACTATCATCGCTTGCGGTGGTCCAGCGAATGCACCGAACCCTTACAGTACAATCTGGCCATGGATTCCACCAGGGTACCTTTGCCTGAGCTTCGGGACGTCACAACAGCCGTCGCCCAGCAGAGCCAGCGTATTGACCAGCTCGCGGCCATGCTGCAGAACCTTGCAGCCCATCAACCTCCGGCTGCTGCCGTCACGCCAGCACCTGTTGCTCCTGCAGACATGGCTCTACCTGCTCCTGCAGCGGGACCTTCTCTGCATCTGCCGCTCCCCTCACGCTATGATGGACGAAGTGCAGAGGCTTCATCAGTCAATGCTCCATCCACATCGAGATGCTGGGGCAACAAATCCCTACCGAGCGGGCTAAGGTGGCCTTCATAATTAACCTCTTATCGAGGGAAGCCTTGGCCTGGACAACTCCGCTATGGGACCGAGGAGATCCGTTGACGGCAAATCTGCAAGCCTTCCTCCAGGGGTTCCGCACCGTCTTCGAGGAACCTGGCCGCACCTCCTCCCCTGCCGCAGCTCTGCTCCATCTCCGTCAGGGCGACTCCACTGTGGGTCAGTACTCCGTGCAGTTACGCACCCTTGACTCAGAACTGGACTAGAACAATGAGGCGTTGGTGGCAACCTTCTGGCAAGGCCTCTCTGGGCGCATTAAAGACAAGCTCACTGGTCGGTACCTGCCGTCCACTCTGGACGAACTGATTCGGTTGGCCACCCGAATCGACATACGGTTTGCCGAGAGACAACAAGAGTTCCGCCTCCAACGGGAGGTCATCTGACCTCGCCGGCTACCTCGCCTGGCTCCTGTTTTTCAAAGACCTCCACTTCCTCCACCAATGGTTCCTGAGGACGAACCCATGCAGGTCGAAAGGGCTCACTTGACCCAGGAGGAACGCTCACAGCATCATCAGAGGCAGCTGTGTTTCTACTGTGGCAGTTCTGGCCACTTCATTGGGGACTGTCCGGTGCGCCCAGGAAACTCTCGCACCTAGGGCTCGCAGGAGAGGCATCCCTAGGTGTCAGTGCGGCCTCTCCCCATCTGACCATTCCTGTACTCTCTGGAATTTCACCGGACAGTACTTTTCAAGCCACTGCCTTCCTTGATTTGGGGTCCGCTGGAAATTTTATCAGCCACGCGCTGTTGTCCAAGTTTCGCCTCCCGGTGACCCCTCTGCAGAAACCCATGTTCGTCTCCTCTGTCAGTGGCGAATGCCTCAAGGATGCTATTCGGTTCTGCACTGCGCCCCTCACCTTGCAGATAGGCGCCCTACACAAGGAGACTCTGAAACTTCTCGTTCTGCCTCGCTCCTCTTCTGAAATCCTCCTGGGCCTTCCTTGGTTGCAAGAGCATGCTCCGACCCTGGACTGGAACACAGGCGAAATTATCCGTTGGGGGCCCGCGTGCCACTCGCGATGCCTCTCTGTACTCCGTCCTGCTCTACGTTCCGCCTCTGTAAAGCCTACGAAGCCTCTGCCGGGTCTGCCCACTCCTTACCAGGATCTAGCCGACGTCTTTTCCGAAAGACAGGCCAAAACTCTTCCCCCGCACCGGCCGTTCGACTGTCCTATTGACCTGCAACCCGGTACTACTCCTCCCCGAGGCAGAGTCTACCCTCTTTCTGTCCCGGAAACCAAGGCGATGTCGGAGTATATTCAGGAGAATCTCCGTAAAGGCTTTATACGCAAGTCCTCTTCGCCTGCGGGGGCCGGATTCTTCTTTGTCGAAAAGAAAGATGGAACTCTCCGGCCCTGTATCGATTATCGTGGACTCAATAAAATCATCATAAAAATCGATACCCCATGCCTCTGATTCCGGAACTGTTTGATCTTGCGTGGTGCAAAATTTTTTTCCAAGTTGGATTTACGCGGAGCTTACAACTTGATTCATATCTTGGAAAGCGACGAATGGAAGACAGCCTTTAATACCCGTGATGGCCATTTAGAATATCTCATCATGCCGTTTGGCCCCTGCAACGCTCCGGCTGTGTTACAGAACTTCGTCAATGAGATCTTCCGCGACCTTCTCTACGTCTGTGTCATTGTCTATCTGGACGACATTTTAATCTTCTCTCCAGATCTAGAGACTCACCGCCACCACGTCCGCCAGGTGCTCAGACGTCTCCGTACCCACCAGCTATATGCCAAACTGGAGAAATGCCTGTTTGAATGCACCTCATTGCCCTTCTTAGGGTACATCGTTTCGGTTCAAGGTCTCCAGATGGATCCCTCTAAACTTTAAGCGGTCCTGCAGTGGCCCCGACCGGTGGGTCTCCGGTCCATCCAGCGCTTTTTGGGGTTTGCAAACTATTACAGGCAGTTCGTCCCACAATTCTCCACGCTGGTGGTGCCACTGGTGGCCCTCACAAAGAAGAATGCTAACCCCAAATCCTGGCCTCCCGAAGCCCAAGAAGCCTTTAATCATCTTAAAGCAGCATTCGCTTCAGCTCCTGTTCTGTCTCGCCCGGACTCGCAGCGTCCATTAGTCCTAGAAGTGGATGCCTCCTCAGTAGGGGCCGGCGATGTCCTTCTTCAAAAGTCCTCCTCTGGGAGATTGCGTACTTGTGGTTTCTTTTCCAAGACCTTCACTCCTGCCGAATGAAATTACACGATCGGTGATCGGGAACTTTGGCCACAAAGTTAGCCCTAGAAGAATGGCAACACTTGCTGGAGGGGGGTGTGCCATCCCATCGAGATCTTCACCAATCCCAAAAATCTCCTGTATCTCCAGTCTGCTCAGCGATTGAATCTGGGCAAGCCAGGTGGTCGCTCTTCTTCGCCCGCTTTAACTTCCTCCTTCACTTTCGGCCAGCCGAAAAGAACTTCAGGGCGGACGCCCTCTCTAGATCCTCGGACACTGTGGGCCTAGAGCCGCCTCTGTAGCACATAATTCCTCCTGAACGTCTCCTCACGGCGGCCCCCTTGGATCTTCAACATCTACCCCCTGGGAAGACCTACGTCCGTCCTGCCATCCGGCCTCAAATCCTTAAGTGGGGACATTCCTCTCGAAAAGCGGGTCATCCTGGAGTCCATAAGTCCTTGCAGCTAATCTCCCGTTATTATTGGTGGCCCACTCTCGCTCAAGATGTTAGAGACTTTGTCCTGGCCTGTACCTCCTGTGCCCGTAACAAAGTCCCTCGTCTCAGACCCGCGGGTCTGCTTCTGCCTCTCCCGGTGACAGAAAGACCTTGGTCCCATATTGCCATGGATTTTGTTACTGACCTCCCAGCCTCCTCTGGAAACACGGTCATCTGGTTGGTGACTGATAGATTTTCACAGATGGCTCACTTTGTTCCCCTGCCCAGGTTACCCTCTGCCCCCCAGCTGGCCCAGCACTTCTTCCACCACATTTTTCGGCTACACAGGCTCCCATTGCATATCATCTCAGATAGGGGGGTCCAGTTTGTGTCAAAATTCAGGCGGGCTCTGTGTGCTCAGTTGCAGGTTCAGCTAGCCTCTCGTCTGCATATCACCCTCAAACCAATGGGCAGGTAGATAGGGTCAACCAAGTTTTAGGTACCTATCTACGTCATTTTGTGTCCGCCCGTCAGGATAACTGGTCTTACCTCCTCCCCTGGGCAGAATTTTCGTATAATTCCTTAGACTCAGAGTCTGCTGGAGCCTCTCCCTTTTTTGTTGTGTTTGGGCTACATCTCCGCCCACCTCTCACTCTGGATACCTCGTCTCACGTACGTCCCAAGTACGGGACATCAAGGCACTTTGGCAAGTCACACGACAGGCCCTACTACGGGCCTCCACTTGCACTAAGGTCCAGGCTGACAGGTACCGGAGACCTCCGCCCATATTTAAGCCGGGTGATAGGGTTTGGTTATCTGCCAAGTACATTCGCTTCAAGTTGCCCAGTAACAAGTTAGGCCCTAAGTATTTGGGTCCTTTTGTGGTACTTTGGCAACTAAACCCGGTGTCCTACAAGCTCCGCTTGCCTCCCACTCTGCGTAACCCGAACGCCTTCCATGTCTCTCTCCTCAAACCGGTGGTGCTGAATCGCTTCTCCCATGGTTCTGTCTCGCCTTCTCCTGTGGCCAACTCTGATAACATCTTTGAGGTCAAGGAGGTGGTGGCGGAAAGAACAGTGAGGGGGAAGCGGTTCTTTCTTATTGATTGGAAGGGGTTCGGGCCTGAGGAGCGTTTGTGGGAACCTGAGGCCAATCTGTTACCTGACCTTCTCTCTAATTTCCAAAAAAAGAGGGGGAGACCTAAGGGGGGGGGAGGGTTCTGTCATGGGGGCTGGCACGGGTGCCGCTGCCCCCCGGGGCCGCCCCCCCTGCCTGCTCACGTACCCGTCCATGCTCCTGTGTACGCGGCTCCTGCCTGGCCCGGCCGCCGCGCGCGTACCCGCTGCCTAGGGCACGCGCGCGACGGCTGGTCTGGATTTAAAGGGCCAGTGCGCTGGTAATTTTTGTTGGTGTGTGTTGCCTAGTTTTTAGAGTGTTGGAAGTTCTGTATGATTACTCGTGTACCAGTCCGTTCCGCTATAGCATGCATTACCCCGGCCGCCATTGCAAGAAAGTCACGTCAGGGGTAGCGACCTGGTAGTCTTACGCCGCAGCAAGCCCATCCCGCTTTGCGGCGGGCTCTGGTGAATTCCGGGGGCTACTTAGACTCCGCTCCCTGGCGTTGCTTAACTATCATCGCTAGCGGTGGTCCAGCGACTCCACCGATCCCTTACAACCGGAAGTAGTCAGGACACTACATGAATATACAAGAATATAGACACCATCTTACTAAAGGGAGAATTAAACCTGTGTTCACCCAAACTATTGATTAAATACCTAGCAGACTGTATAGCTTAATACAGAGTCATTCAACTTATTCAATATACTCATAGAATAACTGTTTAACACATAAAAGTATAAATATGTATAAAGAGGTAAATATACTGCAGCATCACCTAAAACTGCCCATATATAATGAGCTACTAAAGGGAACCACAGGTAACACAGAATGTGAGCAGCATAATAGTACACATAACTCAAAATGGGTGACTCCTCTACCTGAATAAGGCCCTATGCCAAAGTGAGAAAAAATGCTTCTCCCTAAATTCTGCCTGATCCTGGTTATGTCTTGTTGCTGGCGTTGTGGGATCCTGCGTCTTGTTTGTTGGTCAGCTGCCATGTGTCTTTCTTTTTCTGTGAGTTTCCTTGCCATGTTCTTACTGTATGTTTTGTTGGTCTGCTGTCATGTGTCTGTCTGAGTCTTTGTCTGTGAGTTTCCTTGTCATGTTCTTATGTCTGAGTTCTTGCCATGTGTCTGCCATGTTCCTGCTCATTGTCTTGTGAGTTCATGCCTTAGTTCCTAGCTTGATTCTCTGCTTTATTTATTTCATGTTCTTGGTGTTGTGTCCTGTCTGTTTATGTTCTGCACCTTTGGCCTCATCAAGTCTTCCCTTTGGCATTCTTTTGGCCTTATGTTTTTTTAGTTCTGTCCCCTGTCTTTTTTGTTCGTAACCTGCACACCTCTCATTAAACTGCTCTATCTTGTCCATTTTGTTGGTAATTGCTTTAGAAACTTTGGCCTTCGGTCAGCTGCCACTGCTGGGGACTGCTCTAGTTTGCACAATCTGCTTTTCCCCCTTTTCAAAGTGGGGTACAAAATATTCCCAGGTCTGAAATGTTATATCACTCGCAGCACAAGACAAAGCTTTCGGGCAAAGCCCACATTATATTTAAAATAGCGCATATTTTAAGCCAAAAAAAGACAAATCCATCCAGTTCACCCTTTTTGTGCTAAAGTGTTGACCCAGAGGAAGGCCAAAAAAACCCTAATGAGCAGGAGCCATTGTCCATCTTTTAGGGAAAAAATCCTTCCGACCCAATTCACAATTGGATAATCCCCCCCCTGGACCCAAAACCCCCGGATCCTTACTCCAAATCCTAGTCATTATAATTTTGTTATATTATTACGCTCCAGAAATGCTTCCAAACCCTTTTTGAACTTTGTTGTTGAATTCACATGACAATTTCCTCTGGCAGAGTTCCACAGTCTCACTGCTCTAAAAAGTAAAGATCCCCTTTCTATGTTTATTTAGAAACTTTCTTTTCTCAAGACGTAGAGGATGCCCTCTAGTTCTTAATACAGTCCTGGGTATAAATAAATCTTGAGAGAGATCTCTATATTGACCTTAATATATTTAAACATATCTATTATGTCCACCCGAAGCCGTCATTTCTCTAAACTAAATAACCCTGATCTTGCTAATCTTTATGGGTATTGCAGTCCTCCCAGTCCTTTTATTATTTTTGTTGCCCGCCTTTGTACCTGTTCAAGCTGTACATTGTCTTTCCTGTGCACGGGTGCCCAAAACTGTACACAATATTTCATGTTCTCATCATGTGCATCTATGCCCCTTTTAATACACCCCTTAATCCTATCTGCCTTGGCAGCTGCTGCCTGACACTGGCTGCTACAATTAAGTTTATTGTCCACCAGGATTCCCATGTCCTTCTCCATGTCACTTTTATCCAGCGTTTTTCCATTTAACATGTAATCATATAATGTATTTTTCCTCCCCATGTGCATAACCTTGCATTTATCTGTGTTAAACCTCATCTGCCACTTCTCTGCCCAGGCCTCCAATTTATCCAAATTCCTTTGTAATAACATATTGTGTTGATTACTTTACAGAGCTTAGTATAATCTGCAAAGATCGATATTCTACTGCGCAATCCATGTGTAAGATCATTAATGAAAATATTAAAGAGGATAGGGCCCAATACTGATCCCTGTGGTGCCCCACTAGTAACAGGGACCCAGTCTGAGCATGTACCGTTAATTACCACCCATTTGTTTTCTATCAGTGAGCCAGTTGCATAACCACTTGCACACATTTTCCCCCAATCCAAGCATTCTCATTTTACTTACCAACCTTTTATGTGGCACAGTATCAAATGCTTTAGAGAAATCTAGATATATTACATCCAATGCCTCACCCCGATCCAGCCTAGAACTAACCTACTCATAGAAGCTGATGAGATTAGTTTGACAAGACCGATCCTTCATAAACCCATGCTGGAACGGCAATATACATTTATTTTCAGTGAAATAGTTCAGGATAGCATCTCTTAGGCTATGTTCACATGGAGTAATTGCGGGGCGTACAGTACGCCCCGCAATTACACCGGAGTTCGGGAGCTCGGCACGTTCTCCCGCGGGTCGGGGGGATGGCAGCCCGCCGGCCCCACAGACTGTTATAAATGTCATGTCACTTATCTCCCCACGCGTACAATATGATTGTATTGTACGCCCGGGGAGAGGAAGCGTAATTCATAGTTCTCTATGAGAACTGTGGATTACCGTAACATCTGGGGGCATTTCGCTCGTACTAGAGCTCAGTAAGCGAAATGCACCCCAATTTAAGCTGTGTGAACATAGCCTTAGAAAGCCCTCAAACATAGTCGATAAAAAGAAATAAATATTTATCAAAAAATACATAAATAATTATAAAAAAGAAAAGAGACAATAAAATTGTTTATTCTGAAACATAGGAGGTAGTTCATCCTATTCCCATCCACAAATCTGAAAAAATCTGAAAAAAAAATTAATAAAAAAGAAAAGCATATTTCACAAAAATACATTACTAAATATGCACTAAACCACCAGAATCAAGAGGAAGTATCGGACATTTCAAGCAAACAAATCGAGGGTAAGTTACCTAAACATTCTCTGGTTGATCTTGAATTGTATGTTTTTTTAAGTAGGGCAGCATGATCAATTACAGTGCATTTGAAATCCCACTCTGGATGACATGCTTCTGTAAAGTGTTTTGAGACAGGCGAATCTAAACGTTTTTTATTTATAGTATAATGATGGTTATTAAGCCGTGTTTTCAAATCACACATGGTTTTCGCAACATATATCAAATTACATGGGCACCACAACATATAAATTATCCAGGTTGAACTGCAAGTGTAATAATATCCTATGTAGAATTACTTTTTAGTATGAGGGTGAATGAAAAATTCCCCTTTATCATTAGTGCGACCATTTATAAGTTTTAACCAAGAAAAAGTTCCCTTTTTGGTTTACCATAGAGAGATTGTGTGGGTTGTTTGGATTTATTATGTAGTTCATATTTAGAGATAGGCGAATTTCTCAAACATTCGATTCGCCGAGTTCGCTGAATTTTCCGACAAAAATCATTTCGACCCGAATTTATTCACGGCGAATCGCATTAAAAAGCAGCAATTTCCTGGCTGTAGAGAACCTGAAGGGTGTTGTAGAACGTTGTGCCATGCTAAAATATGCAGAGAGAGCGTGGTTTGGTCTTCATACAATGCAGTGATTTAGTATGACACGCACATGACAGCCGCCGCTTTTAGAATCGCTGCACTCTTCACTTCTCTGGATCACTTACAGGGGGCAAAACTGACTAAATAAATTAAGCGGGAACACAGCCTGACAAAGTCATGTCAGCGCCAGCTGGTAAGAACCGAGATGAGAGCTAAGATCCTACAATAGCATCAAAGAACACAATAATAGGTTCCTGGAGCCGGCACAGTTCACAGCACAGTAACGGGACGTCACAGCAGGGGTCACTCCGCGAGGCCAGAGCTTTACACCGTCACCAGATAATTCCACAGAATATGACAGAACCTGTTCTGTTAAACGCTGATACATGTAGAGGCCTCCTGAAAGAGTGGAGAGGGTGTCGGCAGGAATTTTGCGTTGACGTCAATGATCATTTTGCCCTTCCCTTCATCCGTCAGTGTCTGCTTTCAATTGGTCAATAATCCATCAGTATTGCTAAAGCCAAAAACAAACAGGAGTTGATGCAAAACAGAGATGACCAGTAAATGGGATATTTGTATGTCTTCTGTGTTCTGTATCCACTCCTGCTTTTGGCTAGCTAATCATCAGACAATCCTGATCCTTTTCATTCCTTCTGACAGATGAAAAGAAGGGGAAAACCAAACATAGTGGCAACGTCATAGAGTGGGGGAGGGTGGAAACAACATTAGGAAACCACAGGGTTTTCCAGTGAGACAGCAGTCAGTTGGCAGCAGAATGAGTAGGCCACAGAGTGGCACAATCACAAATTCTGGAGTTGGTAGCAACATCAGGAGCCCACAGAGTGGCACAATGACAGAGTGTGGAGGTGGGTGGCAATACCAGTCCCTGGTAAAGATGGTGGAACGCAGATGGAGCAACTGGCAGCAGAAGTGTGGCATTAGGCCGGTGGCAGCATCAGAATAGTAGCTGAGGCAGGTTGTTAGAATCCAGACTAATTTCTCAAAGTTTTGGAGAGGCGTCATGGCTGATCTAATCTGATGCATAAGGCATTGGTGTGTGGAAATCCTGGCCGATCCACGCCTGATTCATCTTGACAAAGGTGAGTCTCTCCACATTTCGGGTGGACAAGCGGGTTCTCCTTGGGGTAACGATGGCCCCCGCCGCACTGAACACCCGCTCTGATCCATCCACACATCCAGTTTGGCTGCCCAGTAGTCCAGCGGATCTTCTAACTGGGTGGCAGAGTGCAGTGCAAGTAGACCACCACCTGCTGGCTCAGGATCTGCTCCAGTTCCTGCTGCTGCTGAGTACTCTCCTCACTAGGCGGGTGAAGGAAGCTGCTCATCAACGACTCCAGATTTATGCTGCTGCTGATGGAGCTGCTATTGCTCCTACCCCCCACCACCCTGCCCCACAGCAGCCGTGGCAGTGGTACGTGAGCGGTGAGGAACCCCCTGGTCAAATCTATCAGAGGATAGGCCATGGCACACATAGGCAGCGGAAAACTGACTACACAGGATTTCTTTATAGTACGCCAGTTTCTCCTCCCTCTCAGCAGCTGGAAAAAAGGCTCCTATTTTGGACCGGTAGCGAGGGTCCAAGAGGATGGAGAGCCAGAAGTCATCCCTCTGCCAGATGGTGACTATTTGGCTGTCAATCGCCAGGCAAATCAGCATGTGTCTGGGTCATCTGCCTCGTCTTCCTCATCTTCATGCTTCGGCTGTTCCTGCTCCTCCTCTTCTGTCACCTGAGTAGAAAAACTACTCATTTCGCCAGACACTGCTTGTGCTCCAATGTCCTCCTCCTCCAGTTCAGCCCCCACCGGAAACATGTGGACGTGAGATGTAGTCGTCATGTCTCCAGTCCCCTGACCAGACAGATTTTTGCAGCATCTGTTCCAGGACATGAAGCAGTGGAATGACGTTATTCTTCCCATAGTCCTGACGACTGACAAATAACGTGGCCTCCTCAAAAGGTCTGAGCAAACGGCAGGTGTCACGCATGAGCTGCCACTGGCTGACATGAAAATTACACAGGGGAGTACTCCTGTCCATTTTTAGAATGTCTTGCAGATGGGTGGAAGACTTCAGTAACCTTTTGACAACCAGATTGAACACATGCGCCATGCAGGGCGCATGGCTCAGCCCTCCTCGGTGCAGCGCAGACACCATGTTACTCCCATTGTCTGACACCATGGTTCCGATTTTCAGTTGTCACAGAGAAAGCCACACATTGATTTCCTGTTGCATGATGCGGAGCAGTTCCTCCCCTGCGTGACTTTGTTCGCCTAGGCAAACCAGGTGTAGAACTGCAGGACACTGCTGTGCCCTGCACATGTGGTATGATGGAGCAGCACTTAGAATTGTGGAGGCTAAGGTGATGGTGGAGGAGGAGGCGGACATTGGCGCAGGAGCAGCAGTTTCACAACATGGAGGAGAAAGCGGCATCTCCTGTCCTAGTTGCTGGTGTGGCTGGGCAAGAAACACATTCAAACAGTGGGCCGTAAAGGACATGTACTGGCCCTGACTGTAGTTACAGCTCCACACGTCCGCGCTGCCATGCACCTTGGAAGACACCGATAGGCTCAATGACTGACCCACCTTCTGTTCTAAATATTTCTGCATGGCTGGTACTGCCTTTTTCGAAAAGAAATAATGGCTTGGGACTCTCCACCTCGGCCCGACACAAGCCATTAGTTCTCTGAATGGTGAAGTGTCCACCACTTGGAAAGGGAGGGACTGCAGTACCAACAAGTTGGACAGGAGTATGGTTAGCTCCTGCACCTTCAGATGGTTGGACGCATACTGTTGTCTCTTGGCAATCACCTCGGTGAACGACTGCTGGCGCCACGAGTGGCGAGGAGCAGGAGCATCTAGACCGGTACATGATGGGAAAAATCTTTACCAAAAACTTCCACACCACCGAGTACGTGACTTTACTGCCACTGCTTCGCACTGAGTGACTAATACCGCCGCTGCCTCGGTGAGCACCTGTGCTGATACTTTCTTGGACCTCCGAACCAGGGGTCTACCGCATGGACGTTTGGCTCCCGACCTCGCACTGCTGCCATCCTGCTGACTCATGGCCACACTACCGACTTGCTGGCTGCACCACTGCCTGACACGTAACCTGACGCCCTCTTCAATCGACAATGATGATGAAGCCCTGCTTCACCCGGCTCCCGAGTGCTATCGGCTACACCGTCATCTATTTGTGTCTGTCCATCAATGCTGTCCTCCTCAATGGTCTCGGTATGCAGAGCCTGACATAACATCCCATGCCACTCTCCACATCCCTACTTGCCCGCCTACTGCAAGAAGCAGCAGATGTCTGCCCCACCTCTTTGCTGCCAATTATCTCCTGACTGTCCTAAAATAGTTTGTCCTATATAGTGGTGCAGAACTCAGACCACAAGGTGGACAGTCTTTGAGCCTATATTTACTATTTTGCCATAGGCAAATTTAAACTCTATCAGTTCTCTATCTTTAAAACACTAAAATGTAACTTTTATTATGTATAACTCTTAACCTCTATACACACTATTTAAAAACCTGATTTCTAACCTCACCATTTAACCCTTTCTGCTTCTAAAGGAAGGAATAGCTCCTTTTCTATTATCAAGTCTGGTGGAGCACCACCCATTAAAGGAAAACCTTATATATACAGCAAGTTACTAACTCCAGTAAGGGATTCCAAGCCTCCTACCTGGGCAGTCGTCCCTAATCTAATGGACACAAAACAAATAAGGCCCCTTTGTGACACCCTCTGCAGCGGGTGACACTTGTAGACAGAGGTGAGAAATCACAATTTAAAACGTCATGCCTGACCTCCCCAACATGTTTCACCAGCTAGCCTGGCTTCATCAGGGGTTAGAGGTCCGGACTCTATTTGTTTTGTGTCCATTAGATTAGGGACGACTGCCCAAGTAGGAGGCTTTGGATCCCTTACTGGAGTTAGTAAATTGCTGTTTATATAAGGCTTTCCTGTTCATAGGTGGTGCTCCACCAGACTTGATAATAGAAAAGGAGCTATTCCTTCCTTTAGAAGCAGAAAGGGTTATATGGTGAGGTTAGAAATCAGGTTTTTAAATAGTGTGTATAGAGGTTAAGAGTTATACATAATAAAATTTACGTTTTAGTGTTTTATAGATAAACAACTGATAGAATTTAAGTTTGCCTATGGCAAAATAGTAAATATAGTGATCAAAAGTCATTCTCTGTTCTCTTGCGAGATTCCCATTTTTTTGGAGACTATTTGACGAGTCTTTGAGCCTGTCGCTGTCTTCCAAAGTATATATAGTTTTGATGCAATATTTTATGATTTTGTGTTGTTTGGATTATTTATGCTTTGTAAGTGACATTGGTGGGTGATTCTTGTTAACATTATGTACTGAAGAAGTAATCTGTCTGTTCTAGCTAGTCTCTGCAAGACTTGTAAGTTAGTTTTCCAGAGAATAAATTGATAATGAACACTGATAAAGATGTAAATACGTTATTAATGAAGAATATTGGATACCTACTTAGTATTCATGATTTTTCAATTGACCCAACATTGTTTCTTGATTCTAGGTCCTGCCATCCGCTCTGGGCATTGCAATGGGAAGCCCTTGTGCCCTCACATATGTCAACCTGGTCAAAACCTGGGATTGAGTTCTTTGATCTTCTAACAGCTTTAAGTTCACTATATTAATTAGTTTCTAAAATACCCTACAGAGACACCTGATGGAATTCAGGTGTCTATGGCGCAAAAATACACACACACTATTTGACTCCAAATTAACCCACTAACAACAGGCTAAATTAACCCTTGGATATTAAATACCCTACAGAAAAAGCAGATGGAATTCAGGCGTGTATGTTTTTTGGATACCTACTTAGTATTCATGATTTTTCAATTGACCCAACATTATTTCTTGATTCTATGTCCTGCCATCTGCTCTGGGCACTGCAATGGGAAGCCATTGTGCCCTCACATATGCCAACCTTTTCCAAACCTGGGATTGAGTTCTTTGATCTTCTGACGGCTTTATGTTCACTATATTAATTAGTTTCTAAAATACCCTACAGAAACACCCGATGGAATTCAGACGTCTATGGTGCAAAAATACAAAAACTCTATTTGACTCCAAATTAACCCACTAACAGGCTAAATAAACCCTTGGATGTAAAATACCCTACAGAAAAAAACTGGTGAAATTGAGGCGTATATGGGTTTAAAAAAACGCACACACCCTGTATTTGACTCCAAATTAACCCACTAACAACAGGTTAAATTAACCCTTGGACATAAAGTACCCTACAGAAAACAACAGGTGAAATTGAGGCGTATATGGGGCAGAAATACACCCACCCTGGACTTTAGGGAGAATACCCCACAAACTAAAACAAAATAATAATGCTGGTATCAGAAAATGTGTGCAACTGACAACCACTTGTGAAGCTCTTTGGCCCCAGTCGCTGATAAAAGCAGTTTATTTTATATAAAGCAGCAGATACAGAACGCTGGTTGAGGTAGAGGTGTGCAACTGACACAGACTTCTGGTGGTCTTCCGACCCCCCCCCCCATCGCTGATAAAAGCAGTTTGTTTTATAATGACTTCTATAGAGCAGCAGATAGATACTTATGCCAGGACAGACTGTGAGAAGTGTGAGAATTTACGATAGCGTCTGTGTTTATAGGGCTGTGACATCACAGAAGCCTGCCGGTTGCTGATTGGCTTCCTGTCTGCACATGTAATTTAGGGTACTCCTTTTTTCCTCCCAGAGATCTCTGCCCCATGTAATGCCATGTGCTCGCGGCCATTTTACCAATAAAAAGACGCTTCGTTCCAGCGCATTCCCTTAAACTTCGGCTTTGTGCAGAACCGAAGTTTTCCTGAAATTCTAAATGAATTCCACTTCGTTAGAATTGATTCACCCATCTCTATTCATATTCCGTATTGTATAAGCGATGTGGTTTATGGGACACATTTTAGTTCGCTTTTGTAGCTCAGTAAATGTGGGCAGTTTTAGTTAATATTGCATTCTGCATTACGTAGGTAATACGATTTCTGAACTGTGTTTTGGCTCCCTTTAACAGTTCATTATATATGGGCAGTTTTAGGGGATACATATTTATACTTTTATGTCTTAAACAGTGCTTCTATATGTACATTGCATAAGTTGAATGACTCTGTATTAAGCTATCCAGTCTGCTAGGTGTTTCACCATGTTTAATCAGTAATTTGGGTGAACACAGGCATCATTTTCCCTTTAGTAAGATGGTGGCTATATTCTTTTTTGTTACAGTGTGCATGCACGAGTTTATTCCTTGGTTGGCATATCACTACCTCATGTAGTGTCCTGACTAGTTCTGGTCATGCACATAGCATGCTACAGGATGCCGAGACATAAATGGATGTACATGAATAACATACAGCTTCTTTCCTTTATTAATATTCAATGTTCTCTAGAGGTAAGAGGAGTTTGATCCACTCCCACCACTTTATTGATTTATAATATTGATGTATAATTTAGATTTTTATTACTGATGTTGAATTTTAACACTTTTTTCACTGGACTGTTTATCACATTTGATTATATCACTTTTGATTGATATATAATTTGTTTACAATGATTATGAACATATGAATATTCATTGTTACACACCTTTAAATACTATGCACTATCACTAATTGATTACTTGACAAAGGCTCACTGTAGCCGAAATATTGCCTTTGGACATGCTGGAATAGAGCTTCTTCACTATTTTGGATTAAACAGTGCTGTGATTTTAACTTGGTTATTTATGGGACTAGTGATAGTCATATAGTCACTGGCACCCACATTATCTTTTCATACAAAGAGTTTTGTGTATATATATATATATATATATATATATATATATATATATATATATATATATATATATATATATAAAATTATATTAAACTGTCTAGGTCTAAGTGTCACTTTGTTGCCCATTTAATTTTTTCCAGAACACTAAATGAAATGATAGGGGGGCTCTGACTGGTTGTTATGGGCAAGTGAGTTTTAGACCTAGACAGTTTTCATACATGTATTCCATAATATCAGGAAGCGGCTTCCTTGCTGATAGCTGGCACCTGCTTCCAGCAGCCAGAACAAGTTATAGCTCCAATCTCTAGAAAATAAAATGTTGTCACTATTTACTTCTCACTTCTGAGTGTTGAACATGATTTACTATTCATCTCCAATCCTGACTCTTCTACAACTTAGATGTCATGGTAAACATGACTGCAGCATATAAGGACTTGTGCAGGAGGCACTTATTGAGTTCCATGATTTCATAGTGTATTCTCCAGTATGTACTGTGCACTGATAGAAAGAAGTGATGTCACATCTTTCCGATGCTTACATATCAGGGAAACTGAAGCTGAATGGGGTACGGCTGGAGCGCTTTTGGAGGTATGTGTACTTCTAACAGCAGGTGTATAGTGGTGCATATAGGTATGTGGCGCTATATGCCATGTCAACCCGGCCTTAGGCTAATAGTCTAAGTGCTGTATGTACAGTATGACCTGTACTACAGATGTAGCAGAGTACAGCTTGACCGTGATATCACGGCTTTTCGTGTTATCTGTTCTGATCTGTAAACAAAGGCCATTGAAAAAGCATTGAAAAAGGTGAGATAACATTCTGTGCCGTGATATCACAGCGCATTATCTGTTCTTTTTAGTTCTGCTACATCTGAAGTTCTAGCAGGTGCTTCATTGTCTAATGACAGCTAAACTCCTGGCTTAGATGCTGTAGTCACAAACACCTAAGTGCTTTCTAGAGAAAGCAATATAAAGTAGCATTAATATTAACTACAACTTCTCTCGCAAAAAATATGATACCACACAGCTTACTTAATAGGAAAATAAAAATGTAATGGCTTTTGAAACTTATTTTTCTAAAGTAATAAAACAAAAAAATTACATACATTTGGTATGACTGTATTTGTATCAGCCTGCAAAATACTATGTTATACGTGATACAAATTGGTTCCATTAAAAATCAAACTTTCATATAGCTAGTTCAACAGGAAAAATAAAAAAGTTATGCCTCTTTGAAAAAAGGAAATTTAAAAAAATGCTTTATCTTTATGGCAAAAAATAGTTTTGTCAGTAAAGGATTATGACTAATTTATCGAAGGGGAAACTTTAAAAAGAGTGCAAATTAGTGGCACTTGGTTGCATTTAGATGTTCAGCTTTTTAGACTCAGTTTTTGAAACCAATGAAGTAATGACATCCATTAGGCTTCCAGTTGCCATGGCAACTAATTGGCACCCCACAATCTCATTGTGTGGGGGGCTGATCAGGGAGCGACGGGTGCAGTATTGTTCTTTATTCATTTAGAGGCCACTGCCTCGATCACTGTGTCATCTAAAGGGTTAAAAAAGATGGGCTCCGAGCAGCCTCTAATCTCGGCTGTAATTAACAGCTGACACCCTCCACATATGGAATGGGATCCATACCTCCTTATCGACATACTCATATGTAAAGTGTCTATAAGGGGTTACCACTGTATATGTCCTCCAATTATAATCCATTCCAATTTTTGTTTAAAACATGGCATCTAATAAACAAAGGATGTGAACAGAGCCTAAAAAAAAAAGGCAAATTAGTGACACAAATTTATGCCCGATCATAGCAGGTCTGAAACGAAAACCAATTGCACAATTCCTAGACAAGAAGCATGAAAAGGACCATTAGAGAAAAACAGTAATGAAGACATTGACAAACAAATACGATACATGACTCCTGTGTAAGAATTACATGTATATTTCTAGAACTGTATATAATAATAATGGGTAACATTGCTAGGTTTAGTCATTTCTAGCAATTATTACAGCTGCCCTGACAAAATACTTCACTGTCTAATTTTGCTAAAGTTTCTGCTGAGGAGCATGTACATGGCGTCATGATTAACTAGGAGTCTTTAACCTTGTTTTTCCCTATATGTCCAGACAATGCTAGGGACATTTTACACACAGTGTTAATAGGTGTTTTCATGGTCAAATAAAAAGAAACGGTCTTTTTGCCAAGGGGACTGTTTGATTGCTTTTGACATGAGAAGGGCATTTGGCAGTCATCCTCAGGATCACTATTTTTTATGAAGATGCATGAACTCAACTCTACGAATCATGAGAACCATCAGAACTCGTCAATACTGGTATTTCCAGTTTCATAAACCATTACTGTTTACTCCTACCAATCAATCATATTTTAGATTTTATTTGTAAGAATGGAAAAATTAAAACACAATTGAGTGCTATGATACATATCGCCTGTATTTATAAAAACATTTATTTTATTTCCTTGGAAACTGAAATGAGGTTTCTTTCTGTAAACATATTTTTAGAATCGGGTTTTTACCAAATCTGGGGAACGTTGTTTAATATTGGGAGTAACCCAGCCACTCTATAATTTTAATTTTACGTGACTGCTCTGCGAACCAGATAAAATGAAAAAAAAAATGGAGCTCAAGCTGTGATTAGAATTATCTTATAGAAGATGTGGTGCAGCAAGGTGGGGACCGATCTCATGGGACCAGCATGAAACTAATAAGATTTACTAATGGTTTGAGCCTTTGTAATTTGATGAGAAGTCTAACAGAAGAATAAAAATAGCCACACTTTTAATTGGATATTGATCTCAACAGATATTCTCTTCCTAAGTATCTGTGAGAATTAGTTATCTCAGAATCGTTGGATACATTATATTTATCATGATTTCCTAATAATTGTTTGTACTGCATAGTTATATACAAATGCATTAACGCTGTGATTATTTAATAGATCAATTCAATTAAGTTCTTATGATTTCCAAAGCACTTGAATGGTACAATAGAACAATAACAAGGCTATTTACAACAGATAAATGACCTTTTAGGCTAATACTTACATTCTAACAGCTGTATTATATTTAGCTTTCTTTGTTTTGTGAAGCAACAAGGGACATGGAAAACAATTACAGAATATGCCAAGACAAATAGAAAGGCTTCTATACACTCATATTGTGCTATGAACACTAAGGCTATGTTCACAGAATGGATTTTCAAGTGAAATTTGATACAGATAATTTGAATGGGCAATCTGCCATGATGTAGTTCATACTGTGAACTGTGGCACAGATTTTTTTTAAAAATACATATTTCAAATTCACAGTGCGGGCAAAAAAGAATGGACACGTCCCTTCTCTTAGTGCATCCCTCTCGGATTCCATTTGGTAGGCTTAAAAAGTAAAATTGACATTGGAAGTTTGTAAATTAAATAATAAACATTTTCACCATTCATCATTATTAAAAATTCTGGACCGTTTTTGTCTTAGCTGCTTCTTTAGTGATCCATTTTTTACAGCTCATCTCCAGGGGATACGACCAGGGCTGAGAGCTTCTTAGACATCAACTCTCCTCCAAGGAAGCTACTGAGTGTTCAAATCCCAGGTGCTGTCATTCTACTCCTCTTATCTGTACTCCTTAGTAATTAGTAACACAGTGCAAACAAATAAAAAAAAGAGACCTCAATCAGGTATGTGCATTGATAAAGAGAAATTAAATCCATAGGTTTTGTTCCTGCAGGGATTTGAACTGAGGACCCTTGTGCCTGGAGGCAAAAGTTTTACCTCTGAACTACAATGTAGCTACTTACAGTTCTATAAATAAACAGACCTTTCTTTGACTAAAGAGAGGAAAGGCATGGTGATGTCATCCTGCTGGGTCACATGATATGCAATTCAAACAAATCACACATGCCCCCTTCTGAGCACACAGAGCTGAAGAGCTGGATGCAGGAGGTATGAAATGAGATAGTGGCAAAACCCCTTTAACCCGGATTAGTCACATTAAAGTGAGTCAATCGGCACCTATTCAAAACCCTTAGATGGTAATTAGCCAGAACTGCACGGGATGCCACAACAACAGGAATTATCCAATGGTAGTGCTAAGTGAAACAGCAAAGTACAAGCAAATTTCATGAAGGAGCAAAAAAAATATTTAAGACACTCACCAATCTCCTTAACTTGGTTATTCCTAAGGAAGACACATGTGTGAAAGATACATATGTATTAAGAAGATTGGTGAGTGCTGCAACTTATTTTTTCTCCTACATGGAATAAACATCCAAATCAAAGTTAAAATCTGTGGCAGAAATACAAGGTATTGTCTCAGCTTTTTGCCTCAAATTCCACATCTGTTTGGAACAAAAAAAAAACACGTTAACATTGCCTTATGCTGCTGGTTACTCGGTGATACTGTGGTACAGTTGGATAGCAATACATTAATTAGACTAAAAAGCTTTTGGTTGCATTGGTCATAATTTTTTATGATATGTGTATATTAATATCTACATTATTTTTTTTGTAGCCTCTAGGTGTGGAATGTGCTTGGATGCAGATGACATCCCCACAGCTCCAAATATAGAGCTTTAAGCACTCCCTGTGACACAGCAGTGTTCTTTTTTAGGGTAGATACTTCAGTTACATATTATCTGATGCAACATGGACCACCATTTTTTGTCAATTTCATGTGGATGCCTGAGTAACAGTAAAGGTCCACTCCCCTCCATGGGTGTCATATAATGTCTTAATATAACTCAGTTTCATGAAGCCTTATAAATTACTATTTTTCTGAGCAATAAAACAACAAAAAGGGACTGCTATTCTGCCTATACTTACTTAAGATTACTTTTTACACCATGTCCTTTTTTTAATATACATCTCCCTCAAGTTACACGTATAGTGAAAAATGCATGCCAAATTCAACATCATACTCTATACAGTAATGCTCATAGATTCAGCTCTATTAGTTCTGAGTTTATGAGTGCTGACAGCTACATATAGCTCTTGTGTGTTATGCAGGATATTATAACACAACATATTACAGGGTTTATCTGTCGGTACCATATCAACAAGAAATGGGAAATGATAATTATCAAGCAACATCTGTGTCATGTTTCTATTTTCCGCAAAGGAAGACATGAATACCACATAATACAAAAAGGGCAGAACCAAAAAATGTGCAATAGGGAAAACTTTGATTTTTTATACTTTTCGATATTGTTTTGTGTTTTCTTATTGTAAAATTAAAAATTATACTCATAGAAGATTAATGTAATTTCCAGAATCTTTTTCATTTTTAACCCTTTCTGAACTTAATAATGTGAAGCACTTTCTCGGCTTGGGGCTGACAATGCTAAGGTGTATAATTGGATAGTGAAACCCACTGCTTTTTTAAATAGTTTTTCCTTTTTCCTAAAATTTTCCTAATTCATGATCAGTGGGGATCTAACCCCTGTGCCCGAGCTGTTTGAACAATGTGTCCTTTTCTAGCTTTCCCTGCACAGTTGTCCTCCCAGCCCCTGCGGGTTCGGGGAAAGCGTCAGTCCCATTTACTTGAAATGGACTTAGTTGCAGTTCCATACTCAGAGGCTGGCTGCGGTGCTGCTATACAGGTAAAAACTGTAAATGTCCTCTCACCACTCCAAAGCACCTTCCCTTGACCGACTCAAGATCTCTCTGATCACTACTGCTGCTTCTATGGTTTCTTGCTTCACTCCACTTGCCTTATCTAGCTTCTGCTTAAAACCAAGATGTGGGCAGTGGATAGGGCTTCTGTAGAACACATCTCATTAGCTCTATGCAGAGAACAATGGGAAAATGAACACAGAGACCCGTGGAGTCAGACTTCATTTCAGAAATCATTTCCTGGTCTTGGCACCCGACTAGTTTAGCTGTACCGTCTTCTTCAAAGAACCCTATTCCCTGTCCAAATCTTAGTTTTAAACGGATGCTGGATAAGGCAAAATGAAGTGAAGTATCTTTCAAGCAGGAACCTGCAGAAGCAGCAGCAGTGATCTGAGGCTCATATTGAGAGATCATCAGTGGGCCAGAGACAGGAAGACTGAATGTGTTGGAGGTGCATGGTAGCGGTGAGGAAATAATAATCCAAGCAGAATCATTTGAAATTACTCTTATAGCATTTTATTGTGAACAAGTGAAAGTAGCTCTATAGCCTATGCTGAAGTGTATGAATTTTATTAATCCATATTGCAGAACTGGATTAAGGGTTTGTGTGTGAGCTGCATTAGATGTTATTTGCGCTGATTTTTATTATTGTTTCGAAACATACTGTGTTCTTTTCATTCTTAGAATTGTGGGGGTTCCAGAGGTTGGACTTCTACTAGTTATTATGTAATTATACAGTATATCCTATATAATTAGCTACTAGGAACATTGCTGGATGGTAAGAATGTACCACTGAGACTACTACAATTAGTAGAGATACCAACATGGCAGCAAGCAAATGCTAAGACATAGATCAAATTAATCATAAAATATTGGTTTTGGGGAAATTTGAAAGCAGTGCGAAAAAAATCAGTTTACAGAAAATAAAAACTGATATAGTCATAAATCCCTCCCCAACATTTGATTTACTGATACGTCATAGTTGTGAAGCTGAACCCACCTGATCAGCATATGGAATGAGCTATACGTCTGGAGGGGAATTTACTCCAGTCTCGAATGAATAACTCCTTAGATGCTGCAGACCATTACAACCGCACATCTAAGAGGAATAAAAGATGCAGGGGGCTCTATTTGTCTCCATCTGGGACAGGGCCCGGCATGGTGATTGAAACCAGTATAATACAGTGCCATACAAACATTAAAGGGGTTGTCTCACTACAGAGATTAGCTTTCAAGAATCAGCAAATTAAGACTTTTTACAGATTTATTGCTTTATTTGTTGGCTTTTTTGGGAGAAAGAGAGTTTTTATCAGTTTTTGAAGCACACAGGTTTCTCTAGGTTACTGACCTGCTCTCCCCTGTTTTCTCTGCTCTGCTCTAATCTGATAGCAAGGCGTGACATCCTCACCACAGGTCAACATGGCACACAGAAACCTGAGTGTGTTATCTCTAACAAAGGACTGTAATTAGTGCAGAGAACTCCAGATCTTAAAGTAAACAAACCTATAGAGCTGTGAATAATATGGAGCTGATATGCTAGTCACTTCTATAGAATCACCAGCAACCTGACTTGAAGGACAAGAGTGAATAAACCTGTTTTGCTGGAAACTGCATGGTGAGACAACCCCTTTAACTGCACTGTATTATACCGGACGGCGTCAGGGGTCTAGTTTTAAAATTGGGAACAAGTAAAAAAAAAAATAAGCAAAAAATAAAAATACACAAACTAAGGTAAAACATGCACACCATCCTTTTCCCTTACAAATACCAATCCCCCCCCAAAAAAAAATACCGTAACGACCTAGCCTATAAATCTGTCACATTATTTAACCCACACAATATGAGTGCTCTTAAATAAAATAAAAAAGCCAGAATTATGATTCTTTACTCCGCTGCATGTAAAATCAAATAAAAAGCGCTAAAAGAGTCGTAAACCCCCCAAAAGTGTCCAATAAATGACAGTACCTATAAAAAAAGAAAAAGGTTTTACAAATCTGTGTAAAGAAAAATAAACAAATTATGGGTATCAGGATAAGCAAAGCATGAGCTTTTTTTTACACAATAAAAACATTAGTGATTCAACATAAAAAACACTTTAATCATATCACCACAGAGAGAAAAATAACATTCACGTATACTGCACATTGAGAGCTACAAAAAAAATAAAAAATAAAAAGCACTACCAGAATTGCTGTATTTTCTTCATCCTGCCACCCAAAAAACATATTAAAAGGCAGTCAAAAGTCATGTGTCTACCTAAATGTTACAAATGAAAACATCAACTCAACCCAAAAAGAAACCCTAACTCAGCTCGGTATACAGAAACATTAAAAAAGTTATGGCTCTCAGATTCTGGCGATGTAAAACAGTTTTTTTTTCTTTAACTCCTTTAGGGCGGAGTCAGTTATGACCTCCTTGACGGAGTCCCATATTTGAATTCTCATCGCCCTTTTGGGGGGACATGTTGAAAAGTTAGCTGTAAATTTCTATGTTGCCCTTAGAAACCCAAATTTCTGAGCTCCCCTTCTAGTGCTTGAACAAATGAATTGGGAGCTTGATGGTTGGGTATGGGCAAAAAAAAAAAATTTTTCCCCGTAGGCATTTTCAACATGGGGCCCCTTTATGGGGAAATAACTTTTTATACTTTTCCCTATCCATGTGTTTTAGAGATTTTTTTTTTTTCATTTTTCTTAAGTTAGTATAAATTGTGGTCTTTTAAAATGCTTGTTTATTTGTGAAAAAGATCAAAATGTCTTGAAAATTTTGAAAACTTTGCATGTTCCAAGTTAAAAAAGTCTGCGTGCTGACAGATAGTTTTTCCCACTAAAATGCTTAGAACTAGCATTAACCATATGTCTACTGTAGGTTGGCATAATTTTTAAATGTCTTTTTCATTTTTTATGACATTAGGGGGCTCAAGAAAATCTGCAATACACATTTTTTTAGGGACTAGTCCAGTTCTGACTTGGCTTTGAGGGGTGGTAGTTACATCCCCCCATACTTACTCAGCTAAGAAAACCCCCAATAAAGTTTCGAAAACAAAATCCTTTTTAATTTTATTGCACATATTATTTATTAATTATTTTGTACTACTCTGAGTCTTGATCCAGCAAACTCCTAGGTGGTGAGGTCCCTGGGATACACCTGCCTGTTCTAAAACTAAAACACGCGGGCTTTACGACATTTTTAAAAATTTTTTCCCATGAAAAAGGGCACCAAAATATATAAAGTGGTGAATGTGCGGTCATAAATGTCACCTAGGGTTCAAGGTGCCTCACATCTGTGTTTGGAGTATTAGCAATGAAGCTTTGACATACAGTAATAACCAACACACCACAGGTTTTGCTGAGACTTGTGGTGCAACATGCAAAATCACTATGATAGTTTCTATTCACTGACATGCTATTCTAACACCTTTTATTTTATTTCTAGCCCCGTTATATCGTTTGTAACATAATTAGAAAAATTTTTTAACTACGAAAAAAACATTGCGAATGGAATTTTTGTTAATGCTATATTGGTTTTTAATTAAATTTAATTTAATTTGAAAATCTTGATTTTTAAAACTTAAAAAACAATTTGTAGGGGATATTTTAATTTTTGGGATTTTAATTTAAATTTTTATTAATTTTATATTATCAATTTTTCTCATTTATAAAATTAAAATTTTCTGAAAATTTTAAATTTTCACATTTTTTTTATTAATTGCATTATACAAAAGAAAATAAGGGGAAAATTTTTTGCCCAAAAAAAAAAATTAGCCATTAATCCCAGGCTAACCCCCACCCCATTTTAAAAAGTCTGCCGTTGAGAGTAAAGATATTTTGGTTCCCCCCAAAAAACCCCTTTTGGCCCCATTACAAAGTGTCGAGCTAGGCGCACAATGCCCCCAAACATGTTCATTTGATGCGACATACATCAGAAAATTAGGCGGACTAATCACTTTTGGCACATTTAATGCCAGAATATTAAAACTGATCCCCTTCATACATGTCACCCTTTGTGTTTGACCTGAAGCAATTGGACTTGACTTTTTTGCTTAAAATAAATTCTTTTTTGCTGAAACCTATCCGATTGTGCTTACCTCTACTGGAGCTAGATCCAAACTCCTAATAAACAGCCATTACTTGATAAACCCGGAAAAAACTTTTTCGGTTTTAAAACTAGCCAGTTAGGGGTCATTTGTTATTTGTTAATGTTTGGGATTTTTGTTACTGTAGGGGACTGCAATACGAAGGTATTGATTTAAATGAAGACAAATGTGCTGGTTTACACATAACCTTCAAAACAAAATGTCAAGTATAAGAAAAAATGCATGTTCATATTAGTATTGCACATCTGATTTCACAGTAAATGTTAATCGTGAAATGATAAGTTAAAACAGAACAAAAGATTAAAAAAAATATGATCATCATTTTAACAAGAATTATCAGCAAAGAATGTAACATAATTCATATTAGGACTAAGGATAAAAAAAGTCCTCACCTAGACTAATGTATTCCACAGAATAATTAATTCTATCACAGGCTCACCCAGAAGGAGTTTAGCAAATTACACTTGGTTCTCATGCAAATGATTTTTATTTACGTACTATTTATTAAAATTAATTTTTTTACATCACAAGAATGGCGGGTAACCAGTATTCAAAATAACAGCTAATATTGGGAACTGAAGATCCCAGGAGGATCTAAACCCAGTCTCCACTGAATTAATAGGCTATCCCTATATATGCCCTCTTGGGGGAGCTATTACACCCTTATTGTGTGTCTCACGGAGCTCTCGCCCCATCAAGTGTGACACCATCTGGAGCCTGACCATTTTAAGTCTGATCCCTATTATGCCCTAGCACAACAGCATAGTCCCAACATGTTTCAGTATCCACCGTAACTTCATCTGGGGACATAAGTTGGCGGTAATATTCTGTGGATAGAGTGAAGAATTGGGGCTAAAAATTAGTCCCAAAAATTACATAAAAATACAGCGGGAAAAAAAAAAAAAATAAATACTCATGTGAGTGATATATCTTACTGTTTCCTAAGGCATGAGTAGACCTATGGAAAAACAGAGGAGCAAGAGCATATGGCTCCACACATCTCTAAGAACTCTGGTATGCCATTTGTCCATAATGTGTCAAAAATAAATATAGCACGTGTTCTCTGTGTGTGATGTAGTACTGTGCGGAAATGACACAGTGGAGTTACTTCAGAAAGTCTGAACCGCTAGTTTCCCCAGGGTTAGAACAGTTAGGATGTGGATCCTCTGGATCACCTCAAGCAGTGGTGAAAGCCACTTCAGGGAGCATAGTCTAAGATGCCTCCTGGTTTTCACCAGAGCCTGCCAGCAAGGCAGTTTGGACTTGTGCGGCGGGAGATACCCAGAAGGCTTCCCCTTTGCGCAATTGTTGCGGTGGAATGGGGTTTAACATAGTCAGGGTTGGGAACCAAACCAAGGGGGAAGGGAGAAAGGTCAGGCCGGGAGAGGCAAAAGGTCATGGATGGAGACAATGGGTCCGTTAATGGGAAACAGGATTGAACAGGCTTTCTATGGCTGGGCACAAAAGATCCGGGCAGGGGGTAGGGTCGACAGAAAATATAGGGTGTGCCAAGATTTAGCCAATTTTCCACATGCTGGCCTTAAAAACCCTGACCCCGCGTACCGCCTATGGAGCACGAAAGCGCAAAATGCAGGCAGAGATGCGCAGGGAAGCAGGATTAAAGAGAGCTGAGTGCAGAGCAGATGCACAAATGTTCCTATGGCCCGCATTGTGGGATGTGGCGTCACTTGTACCTGGCAGGAATCCTGTTGAGGGGTATAAGTATGCCCGCGGCCCGACATGCGGGTCAGGGCCACCCGTGATGCTCAGTAACTACGGAGATCCAAGTTACGCTTCCTGTGGGAATGCCAAACCTCAAATGAACATGCCCCTATGTTAGAGGCAGAATCGCCATGTAGGGATCACGCTTAGAATGGTGCGGCTATACACAGACACGGCAGGTCCCGTTGTAAGCGGGCTCAACTGACTCGTCTGCAAACAATTTTTTCCAAAGTTCCTCTTTCTACTAATGGTTCAATTTTTAAAAAATATGTAAAAGAGAAAAGGTTTAATGGGATAAATAATTTCTTTTAATGAAAAACAGAAGGGGGAATGTTAGATTTTAAAAATATATTTTTAGCCCACAAACTATTCCCAATTCAACCAGGTTACATAATACAGAAAATTGATAAATAAGCAATTTGTGAACCTTTTTGTAATTTTTGGTCTTCATCTATATTTTCTTCAAAGAGTAAGAAGACAAATAACAATTTGTGAAGAATTGTGTGACCATAGGTTTTACAGTTGAATTCATGTCTAGGTAGTGAAACCATGGAAGGAGGGAGGGAGAAAGGAGGAAGGACTAGGAAAACAGACAAGTTGTCTATGTTTGTGAAGCAAAACAGAATCAAACTATAAAAAACAACTGCAATTCCACTGTTTGTTTAGTCCTTCTGGATGTTCTGTGCGTAATTTATAGATTCAGAATGATTCTTTACATAGTAGACTGTTGTCAAGGGTTTAAATTTCGGATTAGGTATAATTTAATGTCCTGAGGGAAATGTTAGTTATCTCCCTTGTTTTGACCAAAAAGCCCCGCCCCGCCCTTTCTTTTTTTGTTAGGATTGCCAAAGTTTGTGATACATCAGCAAAATTCGCAGTTGGTTTTCCCCACATATTTTGTCCACAGGAACATTTAATCTCCCCACGTTAACCAATAATTAATAAAATGTTTAATAATGAATGTCTGTTCTGTTCTATGGTTTCTGAAGTTTTTACCAATCTCAACATGTATACAGTCAATGTCTCCACTGCATTTGAAGCTTCCAAGGGGCTGTCTACCTAGCCACTAGTCACTTTTGGTGGAGGTCTAGTGACTGTGGACTAGACTATTTTGTAGACCATCTGAAAGAGAGTGAGAGGTGAAATTCTACATGTTACTTGATATCAGGGTCAAGTAGAAAGATATCCCAGTATTTAGGGAGGATTTTTTTTTTGATCACACTAGATACCTAATGGATCCCTACTTCCTTTTGATTCTTTTGTTTTTGGAATAAATAAGTGTTATTTATTTGTTTCCAGGGCATTATGGTAGCTTCTTCTCAGGACATCCATCGGGTATCCCTTTTCACGAAATCATTCACATAAGTCCAGTTATTGTTTTTAAGGTAAACAAAAAAGGATGCTCCAATGCTTGCTCAGATTGATGCTTTATTTTCCAAATATGTACTGTCCAAAACGATTAAACATCAAGATGCGCACAGATGGTTATGTGTTTCTAACCTATTATAGTTCTTTTCCGATAGATTGTGATCTTGTTCTAGCTTTAGAATGGCCTGTTTTTTTCCTTCCTGTGCAGTTGGAGATAAATCTTTTATAAAGTGTTTAGAGGTCCAGAGTGACCTGAGAAATGAAGACATCCGCACAAGAGATATTACCTTGTGGGGGCATTTTCTTATTCTCTTGGTGTAATTGTGTGAATTTGGTGTTCATTTGATCGTCAGAACTCCCACTGAGGAGTCTGACGTACTCTTTTCAGGTGTATTCCTTGACATGAATTCAACTGCTGAACCTAGGGCCACCCAATTTTTCAGACAATGTTATTTTTACTCTTACTCCTTGATGTGATATAGAGGAAGATCAGAAATTACAAAAAGGTTCACAAATTGCTTATTTATCAATTTTCTTTATCTGTGCAAGCTAGATGAATTGAGGAAAGTTTGTGGTCTAAAAATCTATTTTTTGAAATCTATACATATGCCCCTTATTGTTTTCTATCCACAGGGGAATTTTTTTTCCCTTTTTACTCTATGCATAAAATCCTTATTTTGGAAGATTTACCAGAACATGGAATTTTGTCTTGCATTGTTTGAAAGTGATACAGTTAAGCTTCCCTTACACCCGGGACCTGTTGTGTAAAAACTGCAACTTTTAAATTTGCAACCCCTGGGGGCAACTCTCTAACAGGGGGACTTAGCCATCGGGGGTTTTGGACGCCCCAGGGGGGTTTTAACTTTTGATTTTTTTGGTTTTATTTAAGGGAAAAGTTAGTGTTGACGATTTTTTATCGCCCAAAGTTAAAAATGGGGAAAGGTTTTTTTTGGTATCGAAATTTTTCAGATCATCGAAAATTTAAAGGGTTTTAAATTTCTGTGCACCCTTTTTTTAAATAGCGCCATTTTCGGGCGCTTCCTTCATTTTGGGCCAAAAAAATTTTGTTTTAAAAGTTGGGCAGGGTGGTTGTGTGGGGCGCGTCATGAATGGGTGTTTATTTTTTGCGATTGGGGGAAAAAAAAATCACATGACCTCGTTTTAACATAGAACAGCCCTTCCGTTCCCCTTTATTTGCCCTCTCGGGTTTCTCATGGGAAATTTGGAGGGTGTGCTCTGCCTGGGGGCCAAAAAAGCTCAGCGAAAAAAATTAAATTTTTAAAAAAAAACCCTTTTTTTGCAGTGGACCCTTTCCCAATTTTTTGGGTAATTAAAGGGGGATTTTAAAGATTTTATGATTTTAGCTAGAGAATATTAAAGCAGCCTACGCTGAAAAAGTCAGGGTGGGGGGGGGGGGGGCCCCCGCGGGGAACACGGGAAAAAAGGGCCTCTATCAAATAAAGACCGGGAAAAGTTCACCAGGGAAATAGTGTAGACTTTTGACTGCAATTCTTTATTTTTAACTTTTTGTTTATTGAAAAAATTTCCCTGGTTTTTGGGGCCACCTGAACTTAAAATTGGGAAACACATCTTTTCTAGTAAAATTTTGCAGGTCTCTTTGTTAGGGGGCCAAATTCCATTTTTTTAATATTTTTAATTTCAATAGGTTTTTCATTTTCAATTTTCCCCAAATTCCCCTGTGTTGTTTATTTTCCAAACCTTGCATTTTTTTAAAAATTTACAATACCAGCAATCTTGGAAAGCCAAAGGGTTTGTTTTTTTTTAAAAAAAAATACCGGTATCTTTACGAAAAATAACAGATCGTGTTTTTTGACTTTTTGCGCCCCCCAGCTTTGTTCTTTGGGACGCAGCACCAGTAAATCTTTAAAACGAAAATTCCCTATAGCCCCCCAAGGGGAAAAGGGAAAAGGGTTTTAAAAAAAAAAACCGTTTATTAAAACGAAAACAAAAACAGAACGTGTTTTTTGATTTTTGCGCCCCCCCGTTTTGTTTTTGACGAGCCCCCAAGGTAAACCCTTTAAAACGGCAATTCTATGGGTCCCCACGGGTTTGGAATTTTAAAAGGTGAAAAAAAAAATTCCGTGTTTTTATAGGGAAAACATAAAGATACGGTTTTTTGAAAATTTTCCCAGCCCCAGATTTTTGTTGTTGGGACACCCTTGATTAAAATTTTGTTCCACCCCAAATTTTTTTTTTGATTAGGGGGATTTGAGAATAGCGTGTTTTGCCGTTTTTTAAAATAAAGATTTCCCAAAAAACTTTTCCCATCCCCTTCTCAAATTTTTATTTTTCCGGGAACAGGGGAGCGAAATGCGGTGGTAAGCGGGGGAAAAAAGGGGGGGGGTTACCCACATGGGGGTTTTAAGGTTCCGAGGGGGGAAGGGTGCTCCTTCCAGTGCGGGGCGAAAACCCCAAGCCAGGGGATCTTTTAAATTTGCGGCCCGCCCGGTCGTCATTCGGGGTTCGGGGGGCCCTGTGAACCCTAAGTAACGAACATCTCGCCAATTTTTCCCTTTTCAGGGGTTTTAATGCAACCTGTTCTAAATTTTCCCTTTCCTCGCCTCCCATCAGGGCCACAAATGCCCGCATCACCCACCCTTTTTCATCCGTCCAACATAAAGCCCCCCCCAAATTTTCAATGTGAAACCCCCAGTGGTTTAATCCTTTGCCCTGAAAAACCTTTTTGATAAAAAAAAAAGGGTTGGGGTTAAAGAAGGCTTTTTTTTTAAAAAGATCAAGGGATGTTTTAAAGTTGCTCTAAACCCCCCTTTAACGATGCCA
>JAODAL010044465.1:0-32855 GCA_025379985.1 Phyllomedusa bahiana | reverse complement strand
CTGCCGGTCGGGCGGCCCCGGGCCTGCACCTGTTTGCCGCCCCGCCCGGGTTTGATTTTTAGTCTAGGGGGTCGATTTTGGGTCTCCCGCTGGGGCCCGCTGAAAATCCGGGCTGTTCAAAACCTTTGGGGGGGGGGGGGGGGGGGGGGGGGGGCAGCTGCGCTCAGCGGCAAACGGGGCATTCCCAAGAGGAACAGGGCCCAGCTCTGTCCCTGTTTTTCCCAAACCCTTTTGGTTGATCACTCCCACTTTATTAGGTAAAAACCTGTCCAACTGTTTCTTTAAAACACTTTTTTTTTTAATTTTTAAATAGGAATTTTTTCAATTGGCGGTCAGTGCTTTTTTGGGGGCATGTAGACATTGGTTTCAAGAAAATTTCCCCTCCCCGGGGTTCTTTAAAAACCGGGGCTTTTCAGTATGGGGGAAAAAAAGGTTTTTTGGAAGGGGCCTTTGAAGGTGGGAAATGGTTTTTTTGGTTTGCCAGAAGGGCGGGTTTTAGTTTTTTTTCAAAAATTTTGCGGGGTTTTTCTCCTGGGATTTTCACACGCAAACCCCATCTCAAAGGGTTTTACAGAAAATTTGGTCCGAAAAAAAAAAAAAACCATTAGGGGGGGCATTTCCTTTTGGCGGTTTTTTTTGGGGGGTGCCTAGGGTTCAAAGGAAAATTTGGGGCAGACGGGCCCGGGGCTGAAAGAAAGGCAACAGGGGACTTAAATACCCAACCTGTTAAAACCAAGATAGGCAAAAAAGGGGGCATCCAAAACCGCACAGTACGGCGAACTTTTGAGGCAGATGGGCTACAGCGGGCAGAAGACCCCCCCCCTGGGGTGCCATTTCCCTTTCAGCAAAAAACAGGAAACTGAGGCCCAAATTTTCCCCAAAGCCCCACAAAAATTGGACAGTAAAAAGATTGGAAAAACGTTGCCTGGCTGTTTGGGTCTCGATTTTTTTTGCTGCGACTTCGGGTGGTAGGGGCAGAATTTGGCGTCAACAACATGGGAAAACATGGATCCATCCTGCCTTGGGAAACAACGGTTCAGGCTGGGTGGTGGGGTCAAAGGGGTTGGGGGAAAATTTTCTTTTTCCCCTTTTGGGGCCCCCTTGGGGGCCAAAAAGAGGGATCGTTTCAACACCTTTTGGAATCTATGCCACGGAAAAAATTGAGGCAGTTTTTGAAAGGGAAAAGGGGGGGGTCCCCAAACCCTTACTAGCATGGTGACCTAATAAAGTGCCGGTTTAGTTTAGTTTCGGCCTCACTGAGCGTTTTAAACTAAATGATGAGGGGGGCGCAGGGAGTTGATGCAGTGGTGACTTTACCCCCCCCCCCCCCCCCCCCCCCCCCCCCCCTTTTCCCCGCTTTTTCCCAAAATTGGGGTTTGGGAACCCCCCGGGGGTTTGTATCTCGGGGAAAAAAACCCCTGGGGGAAAGGCTATTTTCTGGGGGAAAGAAATTTACGGGGGGCAGCAAATCTGGGGAACCCCGGGGCCCAGAAATACTGGGGGCAGCTATTCTGGGCGGGGGCAGCTATCTTGGGGGCAGAAATACGGGGGAAAGGGGGCCTATCTCGGGGGGGGCAGCAGGGCACCTACTGGGGGCAGCTATCTCGGGGGGCCCTTTGGGCACCTACGGGGGGCAGCTATTTCGGGGGGGAAAGTACTTTTGGGGCAGCCTAACCTACTGGGGGCACCCTACTCATTTTGGGGGCAGAACTATGGGCCCCTTTTATTCTCGGGGGGCACCCTATATTCTCGGGGGCCCCAAGGGCACTACCGGGGGGGCAAAGGGGGCCTATCTCTGGGGAAAGCTATCCCCCGGGGGGGGGGCAGCACTACTGGGGGGCGCAATTTACCTTGGGGCGGGGCAGCTATCTCGGGGGGCAGAAATACTGGGGCAGCTATCTCTGGGGAAAGGGGCACCTACGGGGGGGACCAAGCTTTCTCTGGGGCGGGGCCTTTAGCACTATTTAAAGGGGCAAGCTATCTCTGGGGGCAGCCAAAATCCTTTTTTGGGGGAAAGGGGAACTACTGGGGGCACTATCTTTTGGGGGCAGCATACGGGGCAGTATCCCCTTGGGGGCGCTATTTTCTGGGGCGCACTACGGGGGGCCAGCACACTGGGGGCAGCTTTCTGGGGGCAGCTATTCGGGGGGGCAGCAATAATGAGGCGCTACCCTCGGGGGGCCCAGATATTTGGGAGAAACTATTTTCTGGGGGCAGTTTTTCTCGGGGGCAGCAAACTGGGGAAGCTATCTCGGGGGCGCACTAACTGGGGGAAGTTTATCTCTGGGGGCAAAAAAACCCGGGGGGAAAGAAATTTACGGGGGGGGGCAGAAATTACGGGGGGCCCGCAAATCTCGGGGGGCAGCACAAATGGGGGAGACTACTGGGGGCACCCACTACTGGGGGCATTTTACCCCCGGGGCAGACTAGGGGGGCAGCTTTTCTCTGGGGGAAAGCTAACCCCTGGGGGCAGCATTCGGGGGGAAAGCACTGCGGGGCAGACTACTGGGGGCAGCATTTCCCCTGGGGGCCAGCAAAAGTCTGGGGGCACACTAACTGGGGCAGAAATATGGGGGGCAGCACTGCTGGGGGGGCACCCAATCTGGGGCGGGCATTTCCCGGGGGCGTTTGTCTCTGGGGCAGAAATACTGGGGCAGCTTTTTTTTTTTTTGGGGGGGGCGGGCACTACTGGGGGAAAGCTATTTTTGGGCAGTTTATCTCTGAAAGCTTTCACTACGGGGGGCAGCTATCTACCCATTATACTGGGGCAGCTATCTATTTTTCATTACTACTGGGGGCAACTAGGGTATCTTTTACTACGGGGGAGCTATCTATCATTACTACTGGGGAAACCCTATCTATCTTTACATGGGGGCAGCTAGGGTATCTTTTACTACTGGGGACGGGTTTATCTATGTATCATTACTAGGGGAAGCTAGTATCATTACACTGGGGCAGCTATGTTCATTATTTAACTGGGGAAACTATGTATCATTACTCCCGGGGGCATATTTCAAACGTTAACATTTTGGGGCAGCTATGTATCTTTAAACTAGGGGGCAAGTATCTCCATTCAAAGGGGGCGTTATCTATCATTACTATTTTGGGAACCATCTATCATTACTACTGGGGAAAGCTATTTTATCTTTTTCTACTGGGACAGCTATCTATCATTACTATTTGGGCAATTTTTATCATTACTACGGGGCAGTTATCTACCCATCCTACTGGGAAGCTTTCTTACTACTGGGGCAACTATCTTTTTTTTTCTACTGGGGGCACCCTATGAAACCCTTTAACTATGGGGAAAGGGCAAATCTATCATTACTAAGGGGGCATTTTTATCAAATTTTATTATCACTCTGGGGCACCTATCTATGTATCACTGTCAAAAAATTTTGGGGGCCAGCTATCTATGTTTTTACCACAAACGGGGGCAGCTACCCATGTATCTTTTCCCTAGTGGGGCAGCTATGTAATTTTTTACACTACTGGGGGAAAAAAAGGGGGATATGTATCATTACTATTTGGGGAAAATATGTTTCTTTAATTTCTGGGGGCAGCTTTGTATCATTACAAACGGGGCAGTTTGTATTATTATTTAATGGGGGCAGCTATGTATCCCCTATCATTTGGGGGCAGTATCAATTTTATCACTGTAAAATACTGGGGCAGCTATTATGAAACCCACTGAACTATTTTGGGGCAGTAGCTTTGTATCATTATTTACGGGGGCAACTATGTTTTCCATTACTCCTGGGGCTTTTGGGGTTTTCCTTTTTACAAACTGGGGGCAGCTTTGTACATTACTACTGGGGGGGGTAGGGGGGTCCTTTCATTACTATTTTGGGGGGCGGGCTATCTATTTAAATTATTTTTTTGGGCGGGGTTTGTACCCATTAATTTACTGGGGGCAGCTATGTATCATTACTACTGGGGAAAGCTTTTCTATCATTACTACGGGGGGCAGTTTATTTTCATTTTTAAATGGGGCAGGCTTTGTTTCATTTCCCTTTTTACTGGGGGCATTTTTATGTATCTTTACTAGGGGGGCGGGTTATCATCATTACAATGGGGGAAAAGCTATGTATCAGTACTACTTGGGGGCTAAATATGTATCAGAAATTTACGGGGAAAAATTATGTTAATTACTACTGGGGCAGCTATGTATCATTACTACGGGGGGCGGGCTATCTATCATTACTCCCCCGGGGAAAGCTATCTATCATTAATATGGGGGCAGTTTTCTATGATCTTTAAATTTTTACGGGGGCAGCTATTATCTTTTAAAAAACGGGGCAGCAAATCTCCCCATTACTATTGGGGCACTACTATCTTTAAATATTTTGGGGCTGCTATTTTTATCTTTACTAGGGGGCAGTTACCCTAGTATCATTACTATTTGGGGCCGGGCTAGTATCTTTAACTTTTTGGGGCAGTATGTATCATTACTTTTTGGGGCAGTTATCTATGTATCATTATTTACTGGGGGCCCAAATGTCCCCATTATTTAATGGGGCAGCTATCTTATTACTATTTTGGGGGCAGCTATGTACATTACTAACGGGGGAACAGCTATCTATGTATCATTATTACTGGGGCAGCTATCTATCATTATTTCCCTGGGGGCAGCTTTGTACCATTACTTTTTTTGGGGGGCAGCTAACTTTTCCAATTACTTACTGGGGCAGCTATCTATAAATTACTCCTGGGACAGCTATCAAATCATAAACTAGGGGCGGGCTATCTATCACACTACTGGGGCACAAATATCTTTATACGGGGGCAGTATCTATCATTATTTCCGGGGGGCACCCTATCTATCTTTAAAAAAACCTGGGGGCACGTTTCAAATCATTACCCCTTTGGGGACAGCTATCTTTTAAATTATTTATTTGGGGGGCAGCTTGTAGCATTACAAAGGGGAAAGCTATTTTATCATTTACCCGGGGAAACACTATCTATCATTAAAAAGGGGGCAGTTATGTGTCATTACTACTGGGGGAGCTTTTGAAACTTTTAATCCGGGGGCAGCAATTTTCCTTTTAAACCCCCCGGGGGCTGTTTTTGTTCTTTAAATACGGGGAAACTATTTTTCCATTACTATTTGGGGCAGCAAACTTTTCATTAAACAAACGGGGCATTAAATGTGTCATTATTATTTGGGGCCCAAACAAAGGGTATCATTAACCCGGGGCGCTATGTATCACTTTTTAAATTACTGGGGGGCAGCTATCACTACAAAGGGTATCAATTTTGGGGGCGGGTTTATGAAATCACAAAATGGGGCAGCTATGTATCACTATCACTATTTTGGGGCAGTTTTGGGTATCATTATCATTTACTGGGGAAGGTTTTATGTTCACTAAAAAACTTTAACTGAGGGGCTTTTTTAATGTATCATTACAAAGGGGGGCAGCTTTTATTGAAAAATTCTTACTACTGGGGGGGCGTATCAAAGAAACCCTAACTATGGGGCACAAAAAAATTTTTAACCCGGGGGCGGGCTTTTAAACATTACTACTGGGGAAAGTTTTATAATGTAAAAATCACTATTTTGGGGCAATTTTATGTATCACTATAAAAAAAGGGGCAGCTTTTGTATCAATACTGGGGGCAGCTATGAATCACAAAAAAACTAGGGGGCATAAATGTTTCTTACTACTGGGCAGCATCTATGAAATCTTTACAAATTTTGGGGGCAGCAAATTTATCATTACTACTGGGGAAAGCAAAATGTTTTCCACTACTGGGGCAGCAAATTAAGAAACATTACACTGGGGCAGCAAAATTTTATCCCTTTCATTTACGGGGAAAATAAAAAAACACTTAAAAAAATTTTTTCCTTTGGATAAAACCCGGTCACTACGGGGAGCATCTTTTATTTTTAAATCACAATTTGGGGGAAAGTTTTAAATAAAAGGCACTACTGGGGAAAAAATTTATCCGGGTAAATACTGGGGCATTTTTCAATGAAACATTATTTTAAAATTTGGGGCACTATGTATGTATCACTATCACAATTTTGGGGCAGCAAATTATGAAAATCTTTTCTATTTTGGGGCAGTTAAAAAAGGTATCATATCACTATTTGGGGCAGCTATGATCACTGTCACTATTTTGGGGGCAGCTTTGTATCCTGTCCTACTTTGGGGGGCAGTTATCTTTTGTATCATTACTTCTGGGGCGTTTGTATCACTATCACTATTTTGGGGGAGCTTTGTATAAACTATCACTACAAGGGAAACCTATCATTTTATCACTATAAATATTGGGGCATTTAGTATGTATCCTTTCATTTTAAGGGGGCAGCTTTTAAAAAGGGTACACTGTAAATACGGGGTAAAATCTTTTGTTTTCACTTTTCACTGCTGGGGCGGGCCTATCTAGTACCCCTTTTCATTTTACTTGGGGCAGCTATTTTTTAAAGGGCACAACGGGGGAAAGCTATTTTTTTTTCATTAAAAAACGGGGGGGGCTATCTTTGTATCTTTTCCCAACTTTTTGGGGCTGCTTTATGTATAAAACTGTCACTACTGGGGGCAGCATTATGTATCACTGCCCACTATGGGGAAAGCTATTTTACACTGTCACTATTTGGGGAAGCTATTATGAAAAAAACTGTCACAAAGGGGGGCAGCTTTTTTATCAGGGTCACTATTTGGGGCAGCTACCTATGTATCACTGTCACGGGGGCGGGGGGGCGGGCTATCTATGTATCACTGTCCTATTTGGGGCAGCTAAAAAAATCACTTTCCCCTACGGGGGTCAGCTAGGTATCACGGGTCACTACGGGGGAAGGGGCCTTATTACCCAACTATCATTTTATTGGGGCAGCAAATGTATAAATTTTCACTAAAATTGGGGGGCAGTTTTTCTATTTTATTCCCCAAATTTGTCCAATTTTAATTTTGGGGCAGTTCTATGTATAAATTACTACGGGGGGAAGCAATGTATCAACGTAAAAACTCTGGGGAAAGCTATCTATTTTATCAAAACACTACGGGGCGCTATCTATGAAATTATAAATATTTTTGGGGCAGTTATAAAAATGTATTATCACTACGGGGGAGAAAATCCTATTAAATTCTTACTGGGGCAGATTAAAAATTAATCCCCCTTAAGCAAATCTAGTATTACTTTCATACTGGGGGCAGTAAAAATTTAAATTATCCCCACAGGGGAAATCAAAAATTTTTAAACTTCCCAATTTTCTTTCCCCCTGGGGGGTTTTCCCCCCCCCCCCCCCCCCCCCCCCCGGGGCAGCAAAGGGTAATAAATATTTTGGGGAAAATTTTTTAGGGGTATTCAAAACTGGGGGGGCTTTTTGATCACTATTTTTGGGGGGCGGGGTTTGTATCACGGGCATTTCGGGGGATTAAAACTATGAATCACGGGTCCCTACTGGGGCAGCTAATCTATGTATCATTAACCTCCCCCCTTGGGGCGGGTTTCTAGGGAAATAAACGTCACTACGGGGAAGCTAGCTATGTATCACTGTCACTACTGGGGGGGCAGCTACAATGTACCCGGGTCACAAATTTGGGGGGCGACTATTTTATCACTGCCCACAAAACGGGGGAAAGCTAGGTATAAAAACGGTCAACTATTGGGGCAGCTATGAAAATTCACTATCATTTATTTGGGGAAAGCTATGAATCTATCATTTGTATTACTGGGGAAACCTTTTTCTAAGGGTTAAAAAACTTTGGGGGGCAGCAATTTTTGGGAATCCCCTATTTGGGGGAAAGGTTTATCAAGGTATAAACTACTGGGGCAGCTATTTTATTTATCATTACTACGGGGGCAGCTATCTATGAAACATTACTTTTTTGGGGCAGGCTAGTTTAATGTATAAACTTCATTTCGTGGGCAGCTAGCTATGTATCACTTCACCCCCCTGGGGCAGTACTATGTATCACTACTGGGGCAGTTCTATGTATCATTACTACTGGGGCAGCTAGAAATGTAACACTTTCATTTTCTGGGCAGTTTCTATGTATCACTATACTACTGGGCAGCTAGCAAATTTTTACTACTGGGGAAAGTATCTATGTATCCCCAAATCACTACGGGGGCAGCTATTATGTATCACTTTTTCACAAATTTGGGGCAGCTATCTATTTTCCCCACTATAAATTACTGGGGCAGCTAGTATGTATCACTACTGGGGCAGCTACCGTGTTTCCCCCCAAATAGTAAAAAACACCCCCGGGATGGGTAAGACGTAGGGGGGGTGTCGGGAGGCCCGCCTAATTTTTAAAGACGTCCCCCCAAATTTGTAAGACGTAGTCTGCGCTCGGGGACTGTGAGGGGCCCCGGGCGCCGACAGGGCTTCGGGGGGGGGCTATTTTGCGGCTCCTGGGGGGAAGAAACATTTAACTGACACCCGGGTTTTACAGCGCACGGGTGTCCGGGCGCGGGCGCGGGGGCCCGGGCACTGCCCCGCAATTCCTTCCCTATATGCGACTTCCCCCCCGGAGAAAACATATAGGAAAGGGGGTTACCACTGGGGGGCCAGAGCGGCGTTTCCGTCCCTCCGCAGTGGCCCCCCTGGGGGGGCCGAAAATGGCGGCTGTCCGGAGCTCCCTGCACAGGAGCGTGTGTCCCCGCTGGCGTCCCGCGGCCTGATGACGCACCCCCCCCCTTTTTTCCGGAAGATGAAGGGCGCAAACCCGGGCCCAAAAGGAGCGGGGGAGATTCAGGTAAGTAAATTGTTTTTTTTTTTATTTTAAAAATTTTGGGGCCTCAGCTGCCTAAAACCTCCCCCTACACCCTGTTTATACCTGCCCTTTTCGGGCTGCCTATACCGGGCCCTACGGGCTGCCTTTTCCTCCCCCTAAAAAGCTGCCTATACCTGCCTTATTCCCTTCCCCTACAGCTGCCTTTCCCTTTGCCCTACGGCTCCCATATACCTGCCTTAAAACCTGCCCTACAGCTCCCTTTTACCTCCCCTTCAGCTGTTATCCCCCTGCCCTACACTGCCTATACCTGCCTTATACCTGCCCTACAGCTGCCTAAAACCTGCCCTACAGCTGCCTATACCTCCTTAAACCCTGCCCTACGGGCTGCCTTTTCCCCCTCCCCCTACAGCTGCCTATACCTCCCTTATTCCTCCCTTTAAAAGTCCCTATACCTCCCCTACACCCTTGCCTTTTCCCTGCCTTATACCTCCCCTTTAAAGTTGCCTATACCTCCCCTACAGCTGCCTATACCCTCCTTTAATACCTCCCAAAAAGGTGCCTAAAACCCTTCCCCTTATACCTCCCCTTTAACAGCGGCCTATATCGGGCCCTAAAAGCTGCCAAAAATTGCCCTACAGGCCTTTAAACCTGCCCAAACAGCTGCCTTACCTGCCTAAACCCGGGCCCCTATACCTCCCTTTAAAGTCCCTATTAACCGGCCCTTTAATACCCCCCGGGCCCCCTATCCCGGGAATACAGCTCCCACTATACCTGCCATGTACCTGCTAGGGCGCCTTTTACCTCCCCCCTTATACCCTGCCTACAGCTGCCTTTATTTTCCTCCCCAATCCCCTACGGGTTACCTTAAAAACCTGCCAAAACCCAAGCTCCCTAAAAGCTCCCTAACAGCCTCCCATATACCCCCTAGGGGGGCCACTATACCGCCTAGGGGGGGCCATAAAAACTCCCCTATAATCTGCTTAGGGGGGAAAAATACCTGTTTTTTACCTGAGTATGGGGCCTTTTAAAATTGCCAAAAAATATAAGACATCCCCCCAAAAAGTAAAACCTTAGTGGGACTTTTTGGGGGGGTTTAAAAAGAAAGAAATCGTGTCTTACTTTCGGGGAAAACCCCGGGGTATATTTTGTATAAACGGGTCACAAACGGGGGGGCAGCTATGTATCACTGTCACAAAGGGGGGGGGGCAGCCTTAGGGTATCACTGTCATACGGGGGGCCCAGCTTTGAAACACTATAAATCCGGGGGGCAGCTATGTATCAAATCACTACTGGGGGAGCTATGTATCCTATACTATTTGGGGGGAGCAAAATTTTCACTTCACTACTGGGCGCACTTTTATCACTACCCACTAGGGGGGGCAGCTATTATGTTTTATTACCCACTGGGGGGCCCAGTTTTATGTACCCATATCAACTACTGGGGGGGGCGGGGATAATTGTATACTATCATACTGGGGAAAGCTATCTAGGGGTATAACTATCACTATGGGGCAGTTATCTATTATCCCAATCATACTGGGGCGTTTTATGTTTTAAATCACTACTGGGGCAGCTATCTAGTATCACGGGTAAATATGGGGCAGTTTTTCAATGTATCACAGTCACTACGGGGTTTCAGCTTTCTATGTTCATTTACTACTGGAGCGTTTATTATGTATCATTTGTCACTATGGGGCAGTTGCAAAGTATTATAACTACGGGGGCAGTATGTTTCACGTCACCGGGGGCAATTTAAATTCTATTTTTCCCAACCTGTAACAAAATGGGTTCGGGTTATTAGGGACCCATTTGTCATTACTGGGGCAGTTTGGGCCCAATTTTTTTCACTGCCCACTATTTGGGGGCTATCTATGTTTTCACGGGTCACTACGGGGCAGCTAGCTATGTATCACTAATGGGGCAGCTAGCTATGTATCACTGTCACTACTGGGGCAGCTATCTATTTATCACGGGGTCACTAGGGGGGGCAGCTTAACTATTTTTTAAAACCGGGTTCACTACTGGGGCAGCTAGCAAATGTATCCCTTTTCCAAATTTGGGGCACCCCTTATTTTTTTATCACTGTCACTAATGGGGCAGCTATGTATCACTGTCACAAATGGGGCACCCTTATCTTTTTGTATCACTGTAAAACTACTGGGGCAAAGCTATCAAAGTATCACTAAAAATACGGGGGGGCAGTTAGTTTATGTATCACTGTCACTCCCTGGGGCAGCAAAGCTTTTAAATTTGCCCAACTATGGGGCCCAGTTTATCTATGTATATTATTACTGGGGGCAGCTAGCTATGAAATCACTGTCCTACTGGGGCAGCTAGCTATGTTTAAACTGGCCCACTACTGGGGGCAGCTTTTGTTTAATTTTACCCAATACTGGGGGAAAAGCTATGTATCACTTTAAACTACTGGGGGCAGCTGGGGTATCCTTTTAAACTACTGGGGCAGCAAATTTTTTAAACAAATCACTACTGGGGCAGTTATTATGTATTCATTTATCAAAAGGGGCAGCTAGCAATGTATAACTTTTTCCAAAATACTGGGGCCCCAAGCGATTTTTATGTATTATCATTTCTGGGGCGGGGCTATTTTTTAATTTTAATTTATCACTACTGGGGCAGCTATCTATGTATAAATGTCACTACGGGGGCACCCTTTCTATGTATAAAGGGTCACTACTGGGGCAGAAAACTATGTTCACTGTCACTACGGGGGGCAGCTATCTAGGGTATCACTTTTTCCACTACGGGGCAGCTATGTATCACAAAACTGGGGCGCTATGTAAACTATCACAAAGGGGGGCCAGCTATGTATCACTTTCACTACGGGGGCAGCTTATCGGGGGTTCATTTATCATACTGGGGAGAAATCTATGTATTATTATCACACTGGGGCAGCTATGTTTCACTATCACTCTGGGGCAGCTAGCTATGTATCACTTCACTACTGGGGCAGTATTATTTTATCACTACCCACTACTGGGGCAGCTACTATGTATCACTATCACTACTGGGGCAGTTTATCTTTTGTTTTTATAACTACTGGGGCGGGCTATCTTGTATCACTGTCACTACTGGGGCAGTTTTTATGTATCCCTGTCAAAAATGGTTAAAGCTTATTATGTATTTTTTTTAAACCCCCCCCCCCCCCCCCCCCCCCCCTTGGAGCAGCTACTATGAATCCCCTGTATTTTACTGGGGCAGCTGCTATGTATTATCACAACGGGGGCAGCTATGTATAAACTGTAAATACTGGGGGCAGTTATTTTATGTATCACTGTCACAAATGGTTCAGCTATCTATGTATCATGTCACAAACTGGGGCAGCTAGCTATTTTATCACTGTCACTATGGGGCAGCTTTTTAAATGTTCCTGCCCACTACTGGGGCAGCTAGCTATGTATCACGGGTCACTACGGGGGAAGCCTATCTTGTTTTCACTGTCACTACGGGGGCAGTATCTATTTATCACTGTCACTAGGGGGGCGGGCTTTTCTATTTATAAATTCACTACGGGGGCGCTAGCATTTTATCACTGTCATTTACTGGGGAAATTATCTATGTATCACTGTCACTACGGGGGCCCACTATTTATCACATTCCCAAAATACCTTTTCCCCCAAAAATTTCCCCCCCACCCCCCATTAAACCCCCCCCCCTTGGGGCAGCTATTAGGGATCACTTTTCACTACTGGGGCAGCTATCTATGTATCACGGGTCACTACGGGGGCCCCGGGCCAAGCTATGTATCCTGTCACTATTTGGGGCAGCAAAGCTTTTCACTTTTTCACTACGGGGGGCAGGGAAAACTAGGTATCTTTTAACCTTTAACGGGGCAGTACCCTATGTAATCATTCACTACTGGGGGAGTAGCTATGTTATCATGTCACTACGGGGGCAGTTTGTATCACTATCACAAACGGGGGGCCCAAGCAAAGGGGAAAATAAATTTATCACTACTGGGGGCACCCTATTTATACTATACAAATGGGGCAGCTATTATGTATAAATATAAACCTCGGGGGCAGTGCTAATGTATCACTATCACTTACGGGGGCCCAGTTTATCTATGTATTATCACTACTGGGGCAGCTACAAATTGTATTTTTACTACTGGGGCAGTATCTATGTAAACTGCCACTACTGGGGCAGCAAATCTTGTATAAAATGTCAAAAAATTTGGGGCAGCTTTTCAAAGTATAAATGTCCAACGGGGGGCAGCTATCTATTTTATACTGTCCTTACTGGGGCAGTATGTTTCACTACCTGGGGAGCAAAAGGTTTTTCACAAATCACTACGGGGGAAAGGCTTTTATGTATCATGTAAACTACTGGGGCCGCTATCTATGTATCATTACTAGGGGGGGACCCTATGTATGTATAAACGGGTCATACTGGGGCAGTTATCTATGTATCACTGTCACTACTGGGGAAGCTATGTTTGATTCACTATCATTTACTGGGGCAGCTTTTTATTTTCACTCCCCACTAGGGGGGCAGATATCTATGTATCACTGTCAAACTGGGGGGGGGTTTTTCTATGTACCCTGTCACAACTGGGGAAAGGGTATCTATTGAAATCACTTGTCCAAAACTGGGGCAGCTTTTTCCTATTTTACCCCTTTGGCCCAACTACTGGGGCAGCTATCTATGTTATCATAGGGGGGCAGTATGTTTTCACTAGGGGGGCAGTTTATCTTTTATTTTTACTACGGGGGGGGTTTAAAAATTTTTTTTTACAGGGGCCCCATATCCCCCCCCCTTATAATGACAGGGGCGGGATTACATTTGTATACTATAAAAACCATGTTTTAAAGGCCGGGGACCCACAGAGGTCCCAATTTTAAAATGCAAAAACCCGATTATCAGCTCAAAGGGTCAGCATTTTTAAATATAATAGTAAACCAAACGAGCTGAAAAGTCAGTCTCCAGTTATAAAAAAAATGGTTTACCCCTATTAAACCCCCCCCTTTAAAATTGACACAAGTATACACTGTATTGGGTTTTTTTTTTTTGTGTGTGATTCTAACATCAACCCCTCAAGCCCGCCCTAATAACCCCGCCCCCTCCCACAGGGCCATGGAATAATTGCCGTGCATCAAACCGGTCCCTGGTGGAAAAAAGGTTGGGGACCGCTGCTCTAGGGCACACGCAGCCGTACCTAATTACATGCCATTCAACCTGTGACCCTGTTTGCATAAAAGGTAATTCCTGCCTTTGCTCCAGTGTCAGTTCATTGATGTCCATCATAGAGCTTTACCCTTGGCTGCTGTATCGCTGCTGATTACCCTTGTGTTATCCTGCATTACCTGTGCACTATCAGTGAGCTATCTGCTGATTACCTGCCACTGCACCAGTCTGTTACTACTCTTGTATACCTGTCACTGTACCAAGTTTGTTACCTGTCTGAGACTGCGCTCCCTGCCTATGGCTACACCTGCTGTCTCCAGCCATCCGCACCAGCACCTGTTATCCTGTCCTACACTTCGGCTACCTCTGTGAGTTACACCAACTACGTTCGCAGGGGCCTAGAGGATCCACCATATACCAACAATCGATGGGTCAGTGTATACTGACACTGCCGGACTGTGACAATTGCAAAGAGGGCTAGTGGTAAGGCTTGTACCCAAGTAAATTTGTTTGCTCACAGATCTTGGCTATTTGGTTTTTCAAAGTACCCTTTCCTCTCTCAACTTTCCCAGAAGATTGTGGGTGGTGAGGAGTGTGGAGGTGTTGGTTGATTTGTAACCCTTTCAACATTTCCCCAAACACTTGTCCTATGAAATGAGTCCCTCGATCAGACTCCACGGTTTCAGGTAAACCAGATCTGAACACAATTTCAGATATCAACTTTTTAGCTGTCACATTTGCTGTTGCCTTGGGAACAGGCCAGGTCTCTTCCCATGAGGAAAACATGTCTACACACAAGAGGACATACTCATAGGCCGCCCCATTTGGGGAGCTGGATGTAATCTGTAATGCTTGGATTGCATAGACAGGCTTTACAAGATATTTCACCTCTACTGTCATTTTGCCTGGATTGCAAACTAAGGAAAACCTGGTGCAAACCAAAATGTACTTATACCGGCAATCATTCCCCCTTTGGCAAAATGAGAAGGGAGATGAGATAAATTGGCTAGAATAGGATACAGAACTGGAGGTTCACACAATTGACGATCCTCATTATTTTCTGGTTTGCAGCCAGCATTTCTCCATTTGCAGGGATCTTAGATCTTTCATTGTGAAGTTCTCCATGTCTTTTGAACACTCTTGGAAAATCATTAAAGCCCTTTTGTTACCAATAGTTATAGGATCTTTGGTTCGCGGATGTGCTTGGCATTTGATTACAGCTATAGCTTTTGGCAATTTCACATTTTTCAGCAAATTCTGAGTTAGATCTACATGTTTCACCCATGTTCCACTGGATGTCAGGAAACCTCTGTGTCAGGAATCTCCTGCTATTCCGTGGAACTTACTAGCTGTGGTTGCCCTTAAGGTTGCCCTCAGTCAAGTTGGTGCATTGTGTCTCAGCTGGTTGCCATCTTGTTTCCTGTTCCAGTTCCTATATAAACTCCTCAAGCCTGCTCACTGCTTGAGTATTGTGTCCTAGCTCCTGCTTAGCTTACAGTCCTCTCGCCTAGGAACTCACCTTCCAGTTTGTTCCTCTCCTCGCAGTCCACCCTGCAAACCCCGAGATACCTGCTCACCGCTCGTCAGTCTCCGGCTACTCCTCGCCTTGGGACCTTGCCTTCTCCCGCTGTTCCAGATCAAGTCTCCAGTGCCTCCTTGTGTTTTGTGTCTTAGCCCCTGCCATTGGATTCCAGCCATACACACCAGTATCGTAACACTCTGTGTTCCCACATTAAGCCTCCGTAGGACTCCATAAGTATAACGGGAGTCTGTGTATATGTTCCAGTCTTGACAGTTAAATCCTCAATAAAGCAAAAAAATCCGCACTCTTGCAGATTGTTTGCAGGACCAAGAGATTTCAAGTAAAAAATGGAGGTTCATCTGCCAAAGCAAACCCACTCCTCGGTTTGCAATCTAACCACACTTTGAGGTATCTTAACATGAAGGGATTAATCCAGAATAGGATTGGAGGAGAGTAGAAAAGTTCCCTTTCCGCTCACAATCATGCCTGGTTTTCCCACATAGTCATTTGGAATGGCAGAGGGGATGGATTTAATACACGCAAGTTTTGTGATGTTAGATGAGCAAGTAATCTGGCACAGAGAGGTGCAAGTGATCAGGGGGGAGCACTTTTGTACAACATAGAACCTTGAGGAAAAGTTGATTCCAAGACAATGTAGCTTTTTTTTCAATACTTTGTGCTGTAGCTACTGATTTCACATGAGTAGTTTCTGCTGAGCCCACAGAAGCCAGTTTGGCTCTGAAGTATTCCAGTGGCTTCTGTTTCCTACCATAGTTTTGGGTAATTACCACTGAAGCCTGTCCCTCCTGTTCATGACAAAACAGCTAGAATAGCTTGTTGTAATTTGGGAGAACCACTGTTCACAAACCAACCACTGTGAACTCATTATAAACCAACTCATTGGAGAATGGGCGTCCATCCTTTTTTCAACCCTGTCCTAACAAATTCTTCATCAAAGAGAGGCTTACAGACATGGAGAATCTTTCCTACCATGGAGAACAGTTAGGCTGCACAGTCTGTCAAAGCTCACAAGAAGACCATAAAATAGCTCCCCCTCCCCCCATTGAAGATAAAGCTTTCCTGAAAATAATGGAGAAAGGATTTTTACGTAGAGAAAGGTAACGAGTACAGCTCACCAGACTCCTCGAATGCCGCGGGGTTATATAATTCTCCTTTAATCCTGGTATGGTGCACGGAAAATCATCCTGACTTTACCACTAACTGAATCACCCATAAGTTTAAGATCCAAAAATTGGATCTCTCTGGAATTCATTTCATAGGTGAATTTCAAGTTCTCATGGGGGTGTGTTTTTCGCCTTCCTTGGTGAATATATTTGTAGCTTGGTGGGAAGAGAAACGTATATATAGTGATGATAACCCCTTTGCTGCAGATATTTTTTGGTATGGGAGATACATAGACGATACCCTGCTAATTTGGCAGGGATCGTCTATGTCAGTGCCCCTTTTTGTTAATTATCTAAATTCTAATCATGAGAACTTGAAATTCACCTATGAAATGAATTCCAGAGAGATCCAATTTTTGGATCTTAAACTTATGGGTGATTCAGTTAGTGGTAAAGTTCATTCGATAACACACAGAAAACCCATTGCAGGGAATAACATTCTTCATGCTTCAAGTTGCCACCCCAAGCATGTAATAAATAATCGTCCAACAGGGGAATTCATCAGATCTAAAAGAAACTGTAGCAGTTTAGAAGCTTATGAGATAGAGAAGAATATCATTATTAAGAGATTAAAAGTAGGGGTTATAAATCTTGGCAGATAGAGAGAGGTATTAAAAAAGCATCAGAGAGAAATAGGGAGGAACTCATTGATACATCAAGAAGTAATCAGATAAGGGATAAGTTTCCAATATGTTTCACTACTGCTTTTAGCAGACAATTTTCTGAAATTACCAAAATTATACAAAAATACTTACCTGCCCTTACAGTAGATCCCACACTCCGGGAGATTTTAAAAGATGGATGTTGGTACATTTCTAAAAGACCTAGGACCATAGGCACTATAGTTTCACCTAGTACGTTTGTTAACACCTCGGTCCGCAGAAGAGATACGTGGATTGATTTTAAGGGCTCGTTCAGATGAGGCAGCAGTAGGTGCGGACAATGCAGGTATATGGTTAAATCGGGAAATTTTGAGTCTTATGTCACACATAAAAAATATAAAATTCACAGTTTTATGAACTGTCATAGTTCACACGTTGTATATCTGGCTTGGTGCGATCTTTGTAACTTACAATATGTGGGTTGCACTACGAGATGCCTTAATGTGAGGAGTAGGGAACATGTATATGATGCAACTCATCCAGGTCCCCGGAAGGTTTCTGGGCTTTCCAAACATTTTCAGGACATACACCATGGTAGTGTGGAACATTTAAAAGTGATGGCAATTGAACATGTTAAAAAACCCATACGCGGGGGGGATGGGAGGAAGGTTCTTACTAATAGAGAAGCAGATTGGATTCTTACGCTTGATACAAGATGTCCATTAGGATTAAATCATAAAACAGATCTTATGTATTTATATTAAATGGCACTTTGTATGTCTTAATAATAGGGATTTTTGTGTTTATACTAGGTTGTATTTAAGGTGCCCTATTTTGATATACTGCATTTTTTTTTAATTTACATATACGTGACAATTCTGTAGAACTATTATTCAATCTTTATGTATTTGTTGTATATTACAGTTTGTATAATACTATCAGAGTATGTAGATATCTGGATGCCTTAAGGAATATGTTTAACGCTGCTAATGTAGATAGGGCATCTATTGTTTCTGCATCTAAGGAGTTAAACATCAGGTGGATTTGCTAATTACTTCCTGGGTGGTTATATAAGGAAACCTGTTTGATGCACAGAGAATGTTATGATTAAGGGCTAAAGATCTAGCCTGAAATGCGTAAACCTTTGCTCACAGTTTTGGATGCTTTTAACCATGCTTTTAAGAAGTTTTCAATAAAGAGTGAACCTTGGTTTCCACGAACTCAATCCTGTGTCCATGGGTGCTGGATTACCTTCGTTTCCAGTTCACAGAAAGGATTTTTCAAGGATAATTCAAACAGCTGGGTTGCACTGCTTCCCTTCAGAATACAAAGATGTCGTCATCCCAACAAGAGAGACCAAGCACTGCAACACTTTTCTTCACTTAGGTGCTACTTCTAAAGAAGACCAAGATACTTGCAAATGGTCACACAGAAGTAGCCCCACCGATAGAAGAAAATGGTACTTACCAATTTTCAGTGTCTACCACCCTGAGAAACCAGGACAAATCCAGGTAGTATTCGACTCCAGCTCGCAATAGAAGGGCGTGTCCCTTAATGATGTTCTTTTGACAGAACCAGACCTCAATAATCCACTCCTTGGTGTCCTCATCAAGTTCCACAAAAACTGTATTGCTGCTGATCTACAACAAATGTGTTATTGTTTCCTAGTTAAAAAAGAAAAGAACACAGGAACTTGTTGAGGTTCTTCTGGTTTAGTGATATTGACCCTACATCACAGAATACCCATGAAGGTATATGTTTTTGGCAACAGGCCACCTCCCGCAGTTGCTGTCTATGGACTCAGAACATCTGTTCATGAAGGTGAGAAAAAATTTGGTCAAGATGCTAAACAGTTTGTTGAGAGAAACTTTTATTTTATTTTATAGCTGCAGACAGATCAATACATTCTATGTCTGCACACTCCTCATTTCTGTACTGTATTGTAATTATATCTTATACACATGTTCATATTTTGCATTACTGTGTTGTTCTGCCAAGTTTTATCAATACAGGTTCTGGATACAGCTTAAAAGAAGGCCAGTTAATCAGGATACAACATAATTTTATTTAACATAGGAATTAATCAATTCGGATAAAATGATGACACCTGAGTAATTGGTTACAGGAAATAGTGTGACATTGCATACAGTTTTGCTAAATATGTAGTTACAAAGGTTAAATACTTACAACACTTCACCTGGGGCTTACATCACCTGCCCATAAAAATTTAACCAGAGAAACACAAAAACTTCTGAAGTCACCAAAGTTTCTCTGGTTCTTATATGTCTTAAACAAAAAACTATTCATAGAGAGAGGTTGCACACACCTAAGCTTAATAGGATAGAGGGTGCGATTATGACTGCCTTAACTCTCCCGTACGACAAGTCCTAGTCAATTTACTCCAAGCGTGCTTCTCATCTGGAGTTAAACTCCGATACATCCTAATGCCAGCATCACTGCTTATTGCAACTTATATGTGACTCCTACAACTGATTCATATACTTCATGCTCTCCTCACTACACGTTTTATTCATCTAGATGTACTTGATAAAGACTTGCACGCCGAAACATTGTATATTTTGACATCTGAATTCTTTTTCATTAATATAATGTAAACGATGCATTTACCAAGTATATATGACAAAAAAAATTTTGATCAATTGATCCTACCTTCACTATTATTTTGAACAAATTCTTGTTAATTTGCATAGAATCCATTTTGGTGTGCAGTGGTTTTTCTATTTCTTAAACAAAAAACTGGCAGACACAACCTTTGTATTGTGTGGGCTTAGAGCACAGAGGTCTTTTGTATTACCTCATCCTGTACCATGGAAGGGGCCAGCTCCCTGAGTCTATGATAAGGCATACAAAATCACTCCGAAACCAGATGATGGGTCCCATTAGATTGTAAATTATGCAACTAAAGTATGCAGGCTTGAGAAATAAACAGAGGTATGCAAGCCTGTATAACATAGTTGTGGCCAAAAGGGAAATTTAATGTTTAAGATACAAAAATAGTTTGACAAAAATTTCACTGCCTACTTTTTTTACGTATTTTTTTATTACCTTTTTTTTTTTTGCTATTATATTAAAATTACTTTTCTGCCCCCTTTTTTTTAGTTTTTACACTTCCTTTTCCAAATAAAAATTAAAACTTTTTGGGACACCCGGCTCCTGATCCCAATGAATTTAAATTAAATTTTCTTTAAATTAGTAAAAATTTGTATTTCGTCCCCTTACTTGCAACAGCCAAAACTATTGCTGCTGTTTAGCAACATTTACAAATTTGTGCCAAAATTAAAGCACCAAAATGTTAAATAATTAAAGCACAATGTGTAAAGAAAAAACAAACCCCTCCTGGATAGGTAAAATTTAAAAAAATTATTCCGGGGCATGGCTAAGCTTTAGGACGCCTCTCTTCGGCTCCTTGTTTCCGAGCATAGGAACCGGCCCTTTTTCCGTGAATTACGGGGGAAAAGCAAAAAAACTAAAACCCCAAACCACCCTAGTTCCGGCTCTGCCCAGGGGGAAATAAAACCTTCTTCCCCCTTGAAGGTCCCCTAACCTCCTGACACGTTTAGTGGAGATTCCCCAAGAGGGCCCCCTCCCTCTTGCGCATCCGTGGGCCACAGTGGAGTTCCTGCAAAACCGCTCATTTTCACCCCATCGACTTGGGGGGATGCAGCAGAGGATCTGGAGCCTTCCTCACCACCGAGAAACACAGCAGTGGACGTGACCGCTGAGCACTGCTGGCCAGATCCCCAACCCTGGACCCGGTGAGTTCAGAAAACCCGCGGTCACTGCCTGCACGCAGAAGAGAAAAGAAAACCACCAACAGACAGCAGGATTTTCACCCCCCAAAAACTGTCTGCGGACCCCTCACATTTTCACTCTACCTGAGCTGCAAAAAGAACCCCTTAGGGCAAGAGGGAAGGGTGGATCAGGGTCCTTCCCCCCGGGGCCCCCCCCAATTCAAGGAAAAGGGGTGATCAACTCCCCCACCCTTTTTCCCTTTCCTTATCTACTAAAAAAATTTGGGGAACCTCACTCTGCTCACACATCTTTTTTCAAAAGCACCTCAATGACACAAAATAGGGCCCCGAAAAAACAATCTACATTTCAGGGGGCCCCAAGGGGGCAATTCCCCAAATTTTAATTGTTCATATTCTCTCCGCTAATTTTTTAATGACTTTTTAGGCCACCCTACCTGTTATGAAATTGATTTTCACCCCCCAAGGGACGGAGCCTCCAAACCCGAGGACCACGGTCACAAGAGCTTTTCAGGATTCAATACTTTGTTAAAAGGGACTTTTTTTTTCAAGCAGGGGGAAAAATTCTTGTCTTTCAAGATTCTCCAATCAGAATTCTGCAAGACTTGTATAAACATACCCTGGCCCAAAGATCATCTCTCAAATCACTCTTGGATACACTCAAGGAGTGGAATATCCCTTTCCTTTGGGGCTATTCCCTTGCCCCACATATTCACCTAGAAAACCAAACCCTAACAATTCGATTCCCAAACAACATTCCTGTTGTTCTACAGTCTATCAACATTAAGGACCTATCTTCTAGGGCCTCTCAACGCAAAAGATACCTACAAGATGTTACTTCATCCCCAAAAATTTTTCCTCCACGGGAGCAGAGTTGATGTCTCAATATTAGGTTTTATTACATTCCACTGTGCTAGCTGCCATTTCTATACAAAATATTTTTTCTGTGGGGATAATCAAGCCCTCTGTAAGAAGAACCCTCTTCCTCCCCCATGTTGTGCTGGACTTATTTTTTTTCTTTGGCCTTATTCTATTTAAAGTTCTGGTTAACCTCACTTATATTTCTCTTCTGCATAAGGAGCTCCTTTCCTCTGATTCCTATGCATCACCACCTTCCCCCAGTTTGTGGAACTCCAGCTTTGGGTTTCCTCAATGCAGCAAGATTTCTGTTTTACTTTATCATCTACTCGAATCAGGTTTAAGGCTTCTGATGCCTGCTTTTTGGTTTTCTCACTTCTCCTCCCGCTTCAACTATGTGATTCTTGGAAGACCCAACAACCTTCCGATAAAGATGATACCTTTTATTCTCCTCCCCATGGTTCTTTCAGTCGCCTGGATTACATAATGATTCAACATTCTGCTCTTCCCATGTTGTCGTCTACCTCCAAAAATACTGTGGTTAGACCACGCCACACTTTTTTGCTCACTGCAAACACCAGATCTGAAAGACAGGACATGGAATTGGAGATTGAATGTATTTCTGCTCTTAGATATCCCATGTGTAACAGACATTAAGAACTCTGTTTCTCAATTTCTGGGACACCACTCCAATGATCCTTCCTCGCCCATTAACCAATGGGAAACTCTTAAATCTGTGATTAGAGGGTTCTCATTAAAAACAGCTCTCGACTTAAAAGAGAAGAAGCAGCTGCCCTTAAAACAGCACTTGCCATAGATTCTTCCCTAGCAGTAGCTCACAAATGCGCTCTCTCATCCTCTATACTCCATGAATCACAGGATGCATGTTTGGAAGTCAAGCGCCTTCTAGAAGCTTCATGGGTCTGAATAATATAAATATATCGTAGCAAGTTCTACGAGTTTAGTAACAAAAGTGGACGGATGCTGTTCAGAGCAGTGCCCTCCCAGATGGTGCAATCCCACATCACCTAAATAAAAAACGCAGCAGACTCCGTGGTCCACTGTACTAACGATATCGCTAAAACTTTCCATGCCTTCTATTCTAAATTATATAACCTCCCATCTTCCTCTCAGTCTAGACAAATGGAAGTTCATCCTTATTCCACCCCATTATCTAAGATTCCAGAAGCTATTTCTCAGCAACTGGAAGAGCCTTTTTAAATACCGGAATTGAATCTAGTTATTCCAGGAGGAAAAAGCCCAGATCCAGACGGCTAAACGGTTGTCCCTAAATCTGAGAAAGACCCGCAGTCCTGCCATAGCTATCGTCCTATTTCCATTCTCAAATTTAACCTCAAAATATATGCTAAATTCATCGTGAATAGGCTTACTCCACTTCTCCATTCCCTTATCCACCCAGATCAAGTGGGGTTTGTCCCCGGCAGAGAGGGGCATGACAACATGCTTAAAACATTGGATATCATTCATCATGCCCGCTCTCAAAAGATACCCCTTATGGTTCTATCACTAGATGCAGAGAAGGCTTTTGATAGGATTCTGTGGCCTTCTCTCCATCAGACCTTCGCTCATATAGGGTTCGGTCCTACCTTTTTCTGCTCTCTATAAATCACCTTCTGCATACAGCAAAGTAAATGGAACTCTCTCTGAAAAATCTCAAATGGGATGAGGCAGGGTTGCCCTTTGTCCCCATTGTTGTATATCTTAATAATGGAAAACTAGATGGCATCTATAAGGTCTAATCCTGATATTAAGGGCATTGACATTGGAATGCACGAATATAAATGCTCTGCATTCACGGACGATTTATTAGTGCATATCACAAACACGCACATTTCCCTTCCAGCCCTGATGGCAGAAATAAAGCATTTCGGATATTGATCAAACTTTAAGATTAACCTACCTAAATCTGAAGCGCTAAATGTCAGTCTCCCTATGCAGGATCAGAATCCTTATGCAAGCTAATTTCCCATTTGAACGCCCTAATAAGGGCATCGCTTATCTTGGGATCCATATTCCCTCGGACCTCTCAAAACTTTTTTCCGACAACTTCCTCACACTTTTGAACCAAATAGTTCAAGATTTAGATGCCAGAAATAAAAAAAGATTTCTCATGGTTTGGTGGGATCAATACTCTCAAGATATCCATCCTACCAAAATTCCAATATCTCTTCTAAACCATTCCTATACATCTTCTGGTGACATATTGGAAGAAGGTTAGACACTGATTCACTTATTTTGTCTGGTCCATTTGAAGGCTAAGGATTGCATATAATACTCTTATTAGAACTAAAGTGCGGGCTTACCAGACTGTAAATTATATTATCTTTGCTTCTTGGCATGGGGATTGGACTGAGATAAGAAACTGTAGGTTAACCTACCAATGGATCTTTGTTCTTCTTCTCTGGCTACCCTCCCTTGGACCTGGACCCCTTCCACCCAAGGATCTATCCCTTCCTCATTTTGTACAAAACATACCCTGGAAATACAGTACTTCATTCTCACAAGGATTCATACAGCCTTATTGACCACAAAGGCCCTTATGTCCCGTTTACTGACAACCCAGATTACCCTCCTCCAACTCCTTCGTAGGTGCTACAAAGGAAGCCCCCCTACATTTTCACCATGTGGTTTCTGATGGAACTTTGAAACCTGTTGACGCTATTGTCAATGAGAAGTATGCATCCACTAGTACTCTCTTCCAATATATTCAACTTTCCCACTTCTTCAACAAAATAAAATCCACACTAAACAAACATAGACCCCTAAATGCATGTTAATAGCTTCATCTAGCATGCCCCACTCATTATCACTCATCTACAAATTACTAATTTTTGAACACTCTAAACAACTTCCCTCCTTTCGTCAACATTGGGAGAAAGAATTGGGCCTCTCCTTTACCAATCCCTAATGAGAAAGATGTTTCCAATTGACACACAAAGCGGCAACAGCATCTAGATGGTATATAGGTCCATCTGTACTACATCAATGGTTCCCATTGGACTTGAGTGACTGTTGGAGGCATGGAGGAGGGGAAGGTACCATGCTACATATCTGGTGGGCGTGCCCCCTGATCAAGGGATATTGGACCTCAGTTCTGAAGGTGTTAAAGAGGTCACAGAGGTCTCTATTCCCAATTCATTATTGCTCTTTATGTAAACCCCATAACGACCGCCACCGACTTCTGACGTCGGCTGGTGCGAGTCGTTCACCTACAACGACGTAGACTCCGGAGTTTGCGGCACCCGGCGCCGCAGCAGCTCCAGTGTCGTGGCTGTACAACACAGCCCCGATCCCAGAGCATGTCCTGCGAGCACCGGGGAGCGGAGGAAACCTCCGCAACCCGGTGCTTTAACCCTTTGATTGTGGCGGTGATCGGAACACCCGGTCACCCGACAGAGCCCAGGGAATGGCTGCATAGTCAGCCCTGGGGACCTAGAGTGGCCCCAGAGCTGTCTGTATACTAAGCCAGTGACCAGGACACACTGTGTGGTGTCCTAATCACTGCCTGTGTCAGACTGACACAGATTATAATGTATTAGCATATTCATATATGCTAATACATTACCAAGTGTAAAAAAAAAATAAAAAAAAATAAGAATATTTAATAAAAAATAATTGTGCATAAATTACACACAATAAAACCTACACATATTAGGTATCCACATGACCGTAATAACCTATAGAATTAAACAAGTGTGAAATGTGAACTGTGTAAAAAAAATGTAAAAAAACAAAAAAATTAAAAATTCTGCAATTATTTAAAAGTGAACTTAAAGTATTACCCCATAAAGTACAACTTGTCTTGAATAAAACGAGGCCTCATCCAACTGCGTCATTGAAAAAATAAAGTTACAACTGCTGGAACGCAAGGAGGCAAAAACGAAAAAAAGTTCTGGTCATTAACTACTTTTCAGGCCTGGGAGTTAAGGGGTTAAACATGCCTATCAATACGTTAAAAAAACTTCTCTTAAACATCTATTTCAGGCTGCCAAAACAATAATACCTAGGAAATATAAGTCGCCCACCCCTCCATCTATTGAGACTAAGTTCATCCAAATAATGGAAGAATTGATATCCCAGCCCCCTGGTAAAACTGGGTTCTATTGGGCGTCTTTTAAGACATCTTCACTCTCACAAACTGGGGTCTATTAAATACTTCTACCTTGAGGGTTTGCCATTCACATTGAATGGGGATCCATCCTAAACCACTTTGGCTGCTTTCGCTCTGGGGGCAGTCACGTCCAAGCATCAGGAGGTAAGATCTTGATCAGCCGTGAGTTTGTTGTGACCTACTGTTATGTGTGTGTTTTTTTTTCTATTTTTCTCTTTCCCTTCTCTCCTCCTGCTGTGAGAATTCATGCTAACAGATATTTACAGTACCCTAAATTCTTATCTACAGCGCTTTTATATCAATATGAAATTATAATTAATCTGATATTTACTTGGTGGTTTATAGAATAACAGTACAGTATCGTTACCTTTTTGTGTTTACATTGTATGCCTTATACTCTACATAATGATCACACTTCGCTCATTGTTGTATTCTTACTTTAGTTGATAATACTAATATTTTTTACCAATTTACTTCTAACATTTTGTATAAATAAAACATTTTTTTTTTAAATTGGAAATAACATTCCGACATAAAGTGACAAATTTCAAATGGGGCTGTCAGGAAATTGAAAACTGGCTGTGGTGGTGAGGGATTAATAGCGTTAGAACTGTGGCATACTAAAATGACTTTTCTCCTGTATGATTAATTTGATGTTGCAAAAGAGTTGATTTCCGAGTAAAACATTTGCCACATTCTGAACATGAAAATGGCTTCTCTCCTGTGTGAGTTCTTTCATGTCTTTCAAGATATGATTTCAAAGTAAAACATTTGCCACATTCTGAACATGAAAATGGCTTCTCTCCTGTGTGAGTTCTTTTATGTTTATCAAGATGTGATTTTTGAGTAAAACATTTGCCACATTCTGAACATGAAAATGGCTTCTCTCCTGTGTGAGTTCTTTCATGTTTATCAAGATATGATTTTTGAGTAAAACCTTTGCCACATTCCTTACATGAAAATGGCTTCTCTCCTGTGTGAGTTCTTTCATGTTTCACAAGACTTGATTTATCAGTAAAACATTTGCCACATTCTGAACATGAAAATGGCTTCTCTCCTGTGTGAGTTCTTTCATGTGTATCAAGATGTGATTTTACAGCAAAACATTTGCCACATTCTGAACATGAAAATGGCTTCTCTCCTGTGTGTGTTCTTTCATGTTTCACAAGACTTGATTTCACAGTAAAACATTTGCCACATTCTGAACATGAAAATGGCTTCTCTCCTGTGTGAGTTCTTTCATGTTCTACAAGACACCATTTCTGAGCAAAACATTTGCCACATTCTGAACATGAAAATGGCTTCTGTCCTGTGTGAGTTCTTTCATGTTCAACAAGACGTGATTTCTGAGCAAAACATTTTCCACATTCCTCACATGAAAATGGCTTCTCTCCTATATGAGTTCTTTCATGTTTCACAAGACTTGATTTATCAGTAAAACCTTTGCCACATTCTGAACATGAAAATGGCTTCTCTCCTGTGTGAGTTCTTTCATGTGTATCAAGACTTGATTTCTGAGTAAAACATTTGCCACATTCTGAACATGAAAATGGCTTCTCTCCTGTGTGAGTTCTTTCATGTAGATGAAGATTTGATTTCCGAGTAAACCATTTGCCACATTCTGAACATGAAAATGGCTTCTCTCCTGTGTGAGTTTTTTCGTGTTTATAAAGATATGATTTCATAGTAAAACATTTGCCACATTCCTCACATGAAAATGGCTTCTCTCCTGTGTGACATTGTTGATGTTCTATACCCTTCTGTGATTTTTATTTTGCTGAACAGTCTGTGGTGAATCAGAATACAGGACCTGCTTAAAAGAATCAGATGATAGATCTTGGGAGGGAAGGACTAAGATTATGTCTGGATACATAGCATGCCCTTCATCTTGTGTGATACCACCATCATCTGCTTTAAAATCTGACACTATCATGTGTCCGTCCGAGCTCTTGGTACAGTCACCTGTCAATGATAAAACAGATTTTATTATTTTTGATATAAACTTGGAAGTTATACTGATATTTTATAACATTTCTACATAAGAATTTCCATACAAATTGCAGAGCAAGGCCAGTGGTGGCAAAACAGATTACACTTGAACAGTATTCCTCTCTGAGCAAGGACCAGTAGATTGTGATGTTCGGCCACTGGGCTGTTCTTTTGCAGTTTTACATTCCTGTGTTGAGGCAGCACCTACACTGGGTGAAGTATCAGGCTGCCTTTCACCACTTTATACAGTAAATATCCAAAGGAGAATTATAATGAGGCCAGTGAATGAGTGATATTAGGTGGTCTCCGGCTTAAACCCTCACTGATCACTACAGGCTCTCCAGCACACAGCAGTTCTGAGGGCAGGTGCAGGATGGTCATGTATGAAGCAGTCAGGGCTGTTACGCTTTGCATGGTTCCCTGCTGTGACTTTCCCATTGATTCAGGTGGGTGAGTTTTCTATCCTCTCACTGCTGTCCAGCACTGAAGCAGTTAATCCCTACTCAGGACTTGCCCAGGTGCTGCTGCTGATCATCACTGGCTGCTTTATAAGGCAGCTTCTTCCAGCAGTCTGGGCCAGAGTATTGTGTGTGCACAGGGTGTGTTCACCTTGCTCTAGCCCTCCTGTGTACCTGTGATCTTGTTACTGTTTCTGTACATGGGAGAACCTACTTCTATATTCTCCCCTGTGTGGACAGATATAGAGAATCTTAAGATCTGTTTACTTAGACATAATGTGTTTTGTGTATTCATACACTGGTGCCTGATGAAGTCCATCAATACACAAAACACATTGTCCGTAGTGTTATGGCTAAATAAACACTTCTTATGAAGATTCTCTATGTCTGGGAAGTCTTATGATCCAGCACCAGTGGCTTCAATCGTGGTTATTTGGGATTCGGAAATTGTAATTCAGCCCAAATTCTTGTTTTAACCCAAAAGATCTTGTAAAAAAATATATGAAGCAGAATCTCAGTAACACACAGTGTACAGCAAATCCAGAACAGCTCCTCTATAAAACACTGCATAGAGCTGCCATGAAATACTTTAGGGCTCCATACAGTGAGTTTGGTCAGAGCCCCAAGTGCTGAGGGGAGATAGTGCTGTAGTGTTTAGGACAAGAGGGAGAAGATTATGGGTAATGGTCACGGAAGAGGGGTTGTCAGTAGAAATGGGCGAATCGATTCTAACGAAGTGGAATTTGTTTATGTAAAATAATCCATTAACATTTAATAATCCATAATTCATTAATAATGCGTGAATGAAGATCATGAAATAGATACATCTGATATGGTTTTGAACAACTTTAAATAAGATAATGAAAGATTCAGTTTGATAGCAATTGCAGTTAATACAAGAGGCTGATTTGAAACAGCCCAGCATCTTGAAAAAGACAGTCAAGTGATATCTCACTCTGATATTCTATAGTATAAGTTAAAGTTATTCCTGTACTCAGCCGGTAAGCCTCAATAGAATACCAGTCTTAAAAATAGGAATTCCAGGGTATCATATTGATGTTACTAAGGTACAGCCAAAATATTGATTATACAAGATACAAGTTAAGTGACATCATTTAATATAAAATTGGGCAGATAGGTTTTGCTGAGATATGAAAACTAGCCAAACCATATATAGAAGTTAAACTTAGCAGTGTCTCCAGAGCAGTATATAAGCTAGGGTCGAAATGACACCGGGGCAGCTCTCCTGGACTTCTCTACTGAACTGAACATACATGCTAAAGCTGCAGCTGCCCACACCCACATAAGAAGCTTCAGCTGCTGATCCCTTACTAATACAGAACTCTCAAACATGGAAAAAACTCCATAAGTCTATAACTATCTACACATGTTCTTTTTCATCCTATTTTTTAATCCTATATTCATATTTTGTATACACCTTACTTTTCTTCTGTGTGCAATAAACTGCTGTTTTGTTTTCCATCAAGCTACAAGAACTGTCGCTATTTTTGTCCCTTAATGTCCCGTGAACAGAAGGGTCCTATATTGTTTTTAACACAGTCAGATAATCTTTAAATATCAGAGATAACAAGGTATATTCTTCAGTTTAGAATTTCAGGAAAACTTCGGTTCTGCACGAAGTCAAAGTTTGGGGTGATTCACGGGAATGAAGCGTTTTTTATTGCTAAAATGGCCGCAAGCACATGGCGTTACATGGGGCAGAGAACTCTGGGAGGAAGAAAGGAACACCCTCAATGACATGTGCCGAGATGAAGCCAATCAGAGACCTGCGGGCTTCTGTGACGTCACAGCACTATAAATAAGGACGGCATGCTCTCCCCTCACAGCTCTCTCGTTGTGCCCTGACATAAGCGTCCGTCTGCTGCTGCATAGCTCTCACTCAAAGCAAATTGCTTTTATCAGCAATCAGTGGGGGGAGGGGTAGACCACCCGAAGTCTGTCAGTTGCTCACCAGCGATCTGTATCTGCTGATCCATTCTGAAAAAAGCTGCTTTTATCAGAGACTGCTCCTCTTCCGTTATTTTGTTTTAGTTTGTGGGGTATTCTCATTAAAATTCCAGGGTGGGTCGAATTCTGCCCCATATACATTTAAATTTCACCTGTTCATTTCAATAGGGAATTTCATATCCAAGGATTTCTCAAGCCCATTACTAGTCCATTTGGAGTCAAATACAGTGTGTTTTTTTACCCCCATATATACATCTAAATTTTATCTTGTCATTTCTGGAGCGCATTTAATATCCAAGGGTTCCTTAAGCCTGTTAGTGGGTTCATTTGGAGTCAAAAGCAGGTTGTGTATTTATCATATACAGATATCTTCATTACACAGAGTCTGTAAATTTTTGATCAAACAGTATGTCAGACAGAGAAGTGGCAGGCTCTTCACATGCGAGTGGCAGTGGCACAAACATTCCTGGAGCAGGCACATGTCACAGCACAGTAAGGGGACGTTGCAACAGGGGTGACTCGGTGAGGCCAGAACTGCTGGTGTCATCTAGTGGCCGTGTGTTGACCACCAACCCAAGGGTTCTTGATTGGTTGACTAGGACATCAGCTTCATCCCAGATGACATCTGACTACCCCAGACAAGAGTCAGTGGTCCGGGAACAGCTCAGCGACCCTCACCTGTCCTCAACCTGCCTCTGTCCTGTTCAGTTCCCTCATACAGAGAACTACTCTGTGGTCTGGGCTCAGTGCCACTATACAGCGAGGATGAACTCTTTGTGGACAGCCAGCAGCTACTTGGCAGCGAAGAGGTGGGGCAGACATCCCCTGCTTCTTGCAGTAGGCGGAAAAGTATTGATGTGGAGAGTGGCATGGGAAGTCATGCCGTGAGGGGTCAGCCTCTGCATACCAAGACCGTTGAGAAGGACATCAGTGACGTTCAAACACTAATTGATGATGATGTAGCCGATCGCACATGGGAGCTTGGTGAAGCAAGGGCTTCATCATCATCGTCAGGAGAAGAGGGCATCAGCTTGCGCGTCAGGCAGCGGCGCAGGCAGCAAGTCAGTAGTGTGGCCAGGAGTCAGCAGGGTAGCAGCAGTGCGAGGGCGGGAGCCAAATGGCCATGGGGTAGACGATCCTCTTTGCAGGTCCAAGAAAATAGCGGAACAGGGGCTCACCGAGGCAGCGGCGGTAGTAGTTACTCAGTGCGGAGCGTTGGCGGTAAAAATCACTACTCGGCGGTGTAGCAGTTTTTTGCTAAGACACTGGAGGAGCCGAACATGGGTATATGTAGAATCTGTGGGCAGAAGGTGAAGCGTGGCCAGGGAGCTAACATTGGCACCATGGCCCTGCGTCAACACATGCAGCGTCACCATCCGGTGGTCTGGGAGAAACGTGTCTCAGATGTGGTGGTCCATCCTGCCGCCACAGCAACAGCAGTGCCCAGTGGCACGCTTGCCATTGCAGCCAGTCAAGGCTCCACCACCTCTGCCGAAGGGAGCTGTTTGTATTTGCCATCATCTCCCGGACCAGATTGCTCCTGCTGCTCTCCACTCATGGAACCAGCAGTCGTTCACCAAGGCGATTGCCAAGAGACAACAGTGTATGTCCAACCATCCTAAGGTGCAGAAGCTGACCGTGCTCCTCTCCAAGTGGTTGGTACTGCAGTCCCTCCCTTTCCAAGTGGTGGACTCGGCACTGTTCAGAGAACTAATGGCTTGTGCTGAGCCGAGGTGGAGAGTCCCAAGCCATAATTTCTTTTCCAAAAAGGCAGTACCAGCCCTTCACAAATATGTAGAACAGAAGGTGGGCCAGTCCTTGAGCCTATCGGTTTCTTCCAAGGTGCATGGCAGCGCGGACGTGTGGAGTTGTAACTATGGTCAGGGACAATACTTGTCGTTTACGGCCTACTGGATGAATGTGCTTCCTGCCCAGCCACACCAACAACTTGGACAGGAGACACTGCTTTCTCCTCCACGTTGTCGAACTGCTGCTCCTGCGCCAATGTCCGTCTCCTCCTCCACCACCACCTCAGCCTCCACAAGTCTAAGTGCTGCTCCATCATACCACATGTGCATGGCACAGCGGTGTCACGCAGTTCTACACCTGGCCTGCCTCGGTGAACGAAGTCTCACAGGGGAGGAACTACTCCGTGTCATGCAACACGAAATCGATGTGTGGCTTTCTCCGCGCCAACTGCAAATAGGAACCATGGTGACAGACAATGGGAGGAACATGGTGTCCGCGCTGCACCGAGGAGCGATGGTCCATGCACCCTGCATGGCGCACGTGTTCAATCTGGTTGTCAAAAGGTTCCTGAAGTCCTCCACCCATCTTCAAGACATTCTAAAAAAATGGCCAGGAAACTGTGCATGCACTTTATCTATTCCTACAAAGCCAAGCACACCCTCCTCAAGCAGCAGCGGCAGAACGGCCTCCCCCAACACAGGCTGACATGCGATGTTTCCACCCGTTGGAATTCCAGCCTCCACATGTTAGATCGACTGTATAACAGAAAAGGCCATTAACGATTTTTTGATGAT